>CALSCQ010003335.1:0-15207 GCA_943704525.1 Pigoraptor vietnamica | reverse complement strand
TGCCAGTGTGCGTGTGTGCATGAGTGCGTGTGTGTGTGCCAGTGTGTACGTGCATGAGTGCCTGTGTGTGTGCCAGTGTGCCGGCCGCCGGCGTGCGCGTGTGTCTCAACAGTTTGCTGAGAACTGCGCAGCGGCTCTCGGCTGAGTCAGACTAGTTCATACTAATCAGTGTTCTCCATGTGTGCCCCTGTGTCAGCGTGTGTGGTGTGCGTCTGCATGTCCCGCGCATCGGATTGCCAGTGCGCCGTCTGCGTGTCTCTGTGCGCGTGGTGCGTCTCTGTGTGCCCCTGTGCGTGTGTGGTGCGTCCGTGTGTGCATCTGTGTCTGCACTGCGCTGCGTGGTGTGTCTCAGTGTAAGCACATGTGGTGTGTCTGTGTGTGTCAGTCCCTCGTGTGTTGTGTGTGTCTGTGTGTGTCCCTGGACGGCGTGTTGTGTGTCTGTGTGTCTGTGTGTCCCTGGCGTGTTGTGTGTCTCAGTGTGTCTGTGTGTCCCTGGTGTTGTGTGTCTGTGTGTCCCTGGCGTGTTGTGGCTGTTTTGTTCTCCTCAAGGATCGTGGTTCTGCTCCCCTGTTCGCAGGAGAGAGTGAACGACACACTTTCCTCTGCAAAAATGGCGCGGTTCGCGGGCCTGTCGGTTTGGCTGCTGGGCCTCGTCGCCGTTTGCGCTGCGGCTCCGGCCATCCCTCTCGAGTCTGAGGCCATGGAGGGTCTTCTCGTCCACAAGTCGTTTGTCAAGCTGCACGTGCATGTGCAGCAGCTGTCGGTCAATGACGTTGCGCACATTCAAGAGTGCCACGATTCGGCGTCGCGGTGCCGCGTTTCTCACGAGGCGATGGAGAAGATGGGGCTGAAGGAGGGTGCCATTGTGGCGGCATTCCCCAAGGAGGACGACAGCTCGACCGCCAGCGTCATCATGCGCGTGGGCCGCATCTCGCGCGACGCGACGCACGTTGAATTTGACCACACCAAGCCCCTTGCGAGCGAGCTCATCGAAGAGGCCGACATTGACGTGACGACGGTCCCCGCGCACGAGGTGCTCGCTGACGGGACGCGCCGCCGCCGTCGCGGGCTGCTCTCGGGATTTCTCGGGTTCCTGACGTCCGACCAGTCGTACAAGATCAATGACTACATGACCGCGTACAAGCAGGGGCCCAATTTCAACCTCGCCGTCAAGAGCTTCCGGTTCCAGATCACGGCCGCCGACGGCCTGCAGGTCTTTGAGCTCGTGCTGCGCGCCTCGTCCAAGGCTTCGGTCGGGGTCAGGGGGCAGACGCCCAAGCTCGTGTGAATTTCTCGACACGGGCAAGATCACGCTCGGGTCCGTCTCGTTTGCCGCGGGGCCCGTGCCCATCTCGGTCAGCCTCGTCGCCCGCAACTACCTGCAGGCCATCGTCGATCTCGACAGCCAGATCAAGTTTGACTACGGGTTCCAGGCCGAGGGGTTCGTCGAGTTTGGCATGACGTACGACAAGTCGAACGGCAGGGGGTTCGAGACGGTCTTCAACTGCGGGTTCACGGCGTCGCGCTACGGCCAGATCACCATGCCTTCGCTCGCGCTGACCGCGACCCTCCAGAGCATCGCCGAGCTGTCGGCGCAGATCGGGATCGGCATCGGGCCGGCGCGCGTCGACTTTTTCGGTCCGTACTTTCGGCTCATCCCGGGCGTTGCCCTGACCCTGTCGCCGCAGACCTACGAGGCCAAATTCTTCGTCAACGCCAAGGCCGGCATCAAAGGGCCGGACTGGCAGGTCCTGTGGTTCAAGCTGTCGCTCGAGTGGGGCTACGCGTTCAAGCTCTACGAGGTGCTGCTCGAGTCTGGCACGTGGAACGCGTTCAAGTACACCCAGTACGTGGCCGCCAAGCTCTTTGACTCGGCGCCCGCGGCCCTCACGGACCTCGCGCTCGCCGCGGGCCTCCAAATGGACTCGACGCCGCCCCCGCAGATTGGCGGCGGCGTGCAGGTCGACTACGTCGTCACGACGTACACGGGCACCCTCGACAACGCGGGCACCGACGCCGACGTCTACGTTCAGCTCTACTGTGGCGACGGGACCGTCAGCGACAAGATCTGGCTCGACACGAGCAACGACGATTTTGAGAAGGGCGACATTGACACGTTCCTTGTCAAGGGTCCCGCGTGCGCCGCGTCGGCGATCGCGCGCGTCAAGGTCGGCCACGACAACACGGGCCTCGGGCCCGACTGGTACCTGGAGAAGCTCACGGTCACGGCGGGCGGCACGCGGTACACGGCGGTCGCGCGGCAGTGGCTCAAGGCCGCGGACGGGTCGGCGGCCGTCGCGCTGCTGCCGGCGCTTACGGATGCCGACTACGCAAGCGGCCTGTACCGCGTCGAGATCGAGACGCTCCTGACGCCCCGGCGGCGCCGGCGCGTGGTCGCTGATCACGGTCACGGTCAACGGCGTCGCCGGGTCCGCGGCCGTCACGGCCATCCCGACGGCCACGACGTTCAAGCCGGGCAACAAGACGGCCGTCGACGTGTACGGGGTGCCCGGCGCTGCGGGCCTCGGGGCAATCGCGTCGCTCGGCCTGCAGACGGACGGCAAGAACGCGTACGGCAGCGACGAGGATCCCCGCTGGTACGTGGACCGCGCCGTCGTGACGGCGCCCGACGGCACCAAGACGCTGTTTGCGCCGCGCGCCTACATCAACACGGCCGCCGACTCGACGGTCGTGTTCCTGCCCGTCACCGAGGCCGAGTACAACGGCCTCGGGTACAGCTACTCGGTCAAGGTCGGGCCGGGCGCGTCCGACGGGTCGGGCGTCGACATGGCCGACAAGGCCGGCACGAAGCGGTTCGGGCTCACGATTTACGGCCTCGGCGGGTCCATCATGCCTTCGGTCGGTTACAAGATGCCGTACGGCACGACCGTCACCAAGGGCACCGTCGCGCCCTTTGACCTCGGGCCGTCCATCTCCAAGGTCATGCTCTGCAACCCGTTTTACGACGACGATCTCGTCGTCACCGGGATCGTCGTCCGCGACCTGGCGCGCCAGCGCGAGTTCCGGTTCGACGGCGGGTGCAAGCTGAGCCTCGGCGGGTGCATCTGGGGGGCCGTGGTTCTGCTCGGCCCAATACTGCGGCGACTGCATCAACCCGACGGTCGCGGCCATGGCGTAGACGGCCGAATGAATAGGTCCCAAACTTTTCAGGACTAAATTCAGTCTCCAAAAATTCTCCAGAACGACTTGGGAAACAGTACCTCAAAAGTATTGGAGGATTCAGCATCGGAAAGAAAGTTCAACTGAAACAAATTCCGCCAATACCTTAGGAACAAAAGAATAGGGTAGTAAAGCGAAGAAACACTTGCGTTATTCTTCTTCATTAACATCTACATGTTACTACCCATCGCCTGGATGGCCCTTTTGTGGCAAGCGTCTCCTCTCCGACACTCTCCGTCTCCTTCTCCGACTGATATAAGTATCCTGAGTGGTCATCTCCCAGTCCCATACATTATGTGTGGACTCCAACCCCGGGATACACCGCGTCACGTGCCGGTCACGTGACTTAATAGTGGCCCATAGTGATGGTAACACCCACCATACATGGACCGTCTCCTGGTCGTATCTAAGAGATATAAAAACTACTAGGGTACTTAATAAGCCAGGGACGGATAGAGCGTCAGCGTCTTCCACTCGTCAGTGCAATACTCGTGCTTCAGGTCATTAAGCGCGTCATCTGCCGCCCTCAGTCGCTGCTGCGCAACTGCGTTCCAGCACGAGCCCACGAGTGGGACAAAACGTGAACACCCGCCGCGGCGCCGGAGGACAGGATCTCCTCCTCCATCTGCACACACACACACACACACACACACACACACACACACACACACACACACACACACACACACACACGCATAACAATAAATGAGCTGAGGTTTTGCCGCATGGACCACCGAGAGCCTCTAATGTAGTCTGAGGGGGAGGAGGGGCCGTCCATAGCTCTCAGAATGCAACGGACGGGTTCGGGTTTGGAACTCGGAGGTTCGCTTCGGTCGTCTTTGTATGTAACTGATGGATTAAATTGTGAAAAGACCTATATGACCGACCCCGCCGTTCCTTACTGTCGGAGACGAAAGGTACGAAACCAAACACTTTGATGGCTCTAAGTACGTCCACGACTTTCCACGACCCGTATCGCGTCTCCTCAGGCACAGGCCGTCGTGGGCTGTGCAGTGCGCGTCGGGTTGACCCCAGCAAGAACGTATCGCCTGATTCCACAACTGGCGGAGACGCTGCCGTGGCCCGAGCTGGATAGGCAATGTGGCGCAACTGCCCTTAGGCGACCCGCAAACAGCGCACGTACCCCGCAAACTGCCGAAAGCGTGACTAGCGTGCACGTTGTGCGTCAGGATGTCAGTAGAGTGTGTTCAGTTCTCCAGCATGATGCTGTGTACACCTGTGCTGCGTGTCTTTGGGTGTGCGTGTGGGCGCGGCGTTGAGCACGGTGTGTTCTCGTGGAGGGACGCGAGTGCCGTGTGGGTGTTCTCGCGCTGTGACCTCGTGCGTGGCGAAGTGTGCGGCGTGCGTTGATAAGTGTCCTCGCGCACAGCACTGTCATGTGCGTGCACATGATTTGCATGCACGTGCTTGGTGAGAAGCGATAAACATTCAGCGCAAAAAAAACACCTGGCACATGTACATTTCACGCAACCGCGACCGCAGACGTGCTGGCGTGGTGCTGCTGTCGCTGCAGCCGGTGCCGCGCAATCGCGTCCCGCAGCGCCTCCACCATCAGCGCGGCGTCCCTTTCGCACACGAGCCCCTCGCTCACCATGTCGCCCGCTACGCGCTCGGGCGTGTCCTTGTCCGTGCGCACGTTGAACGACATTTCGCGGCTGAGCACCACTTCAGACGTGGGGTGCAGGCCGCCGGGAAGGGTGAGCGTCGCCGTCATGAGGAGCACGCCGTCGCCCTCAGACAGCACCTCGCACGTCGGCGGTGCGTTGATGCACCGTCGCTCCCTCAGCTTCACGTTCGCAAGAGTGCCCCACGCACCCACACGGACCTCGTCGAGGAAGCCCTGGGGGCGACAGTGGCACATGAGCGAGAAAACAAGCCAGACTATTGAGAGGCTGTGTGTGCGTGCATGTATGCACGCGTGTTACAAGCGCCCACCTGCACTTCGATGGGGACCTTCGCCTGTGGGTCAATGTCGAGGCCGTGCCGCAGGATGCAGTGCGCCGACATCACCTTGAGCGCAGGCACCTGGGAGCGATTTGTGAGAGGGCAAGGTCACGTGAGCCTGGATGGTCGCGTCCACAGGCGCGAAATCGATAATCTCGCGAAGTAACAGTGGTAACAAGAAGACAAGCAAATTGGAAGAACGGCTTCCTATGGCCAAATGCAAGGCAGATGGGCATGCGCCACATGCGAAGGTGCAATAACGGGATCAGTTGGCCAGGCGCGACTCATTCGTCGATAACGGAGATTGCGCGCACCTCGTTGAAGAACTGGTGAAAGAGGAGCTCGGCGGCGGTGGGTCGCTGCTGCTCGGGCGCAAGGCACTGGCATATGAAGTCGTAGAGCATCCCGTCGTTCACCTTTTGCAGGGCGAGGGGCTTCTCCCCCGCGACGACCTGCGCGGGCAGCGCAGTCAGTACAGCGCGATAAGCGCCATGCACGGCAGAGACCAGCCGGTCTTCCGCAGAGAAGACCCGAGGAGTGCGTCACATTCATCAAGGCCGCCTTCAACAAGCACACTCCACTCCCCCAACGCACACACACATAGCACACAGACGCGCGCACATAGCGCTCAGTGCCAGCGCATGCGCGGACATGCCTTCTTGAAAAGCTCCGAGACGCTGGTGCATTCGGCGTAGGGCGTCTCGCCCGTGGCCATTTCGAGAACGCACATCCCAAAGGCGTAAATGTCGACCTTTTCAGAATACGTGCTGTTCTGCTGCTCGGGTGCCATGTACTGCGTCGCATCCACGCCGACCGTGCGCACGTGATGGCGAATGTCATCAAGGCACACGGCGCCGACCTGGAAAAAACAGAAGGGCACGCAATGAGGACGAAGTGCACGCGCTCACACAACTACGCACGCATCACTCTTGCATTCTCGCTCGACACAGTGCACGCGCGCAAACGCAAGCGCGCAAATGCAAGCGTGCAAACGCAAGGTGCGCACACTCCTCCCACCAAACGCACAGGCGCACCTTGATCAGGCCGTTGTGCTGGAGGAAGATCGAGTCGCAGCGGAGGTTTCCGTGGATGATCGGCGGCACAAAGTCGTGGAGGTACATGAGCGCCGAGAGGATCTGCCGGCACCACCGCTTCCACACCTTCGGTATAATCATAATGTTCGCCTTCTTGTTCTTCCGCAGATACAACTTCAGAGTGCCAGACGTCATCGACTGTTTGGGGCCGATGGCGAGAGGGGTGGGAACGTCAGCATGCGGTACAAGCAACTGGCGAATTGCACACACGCACAACCAACAGACACGCAGACATTGCGCGAAGGGACATTGAGACATTGGGCAAGAGGACCCAAGGGGACGCACCTCCGTGATGAAGACAAGGCGCTGTTGGTCGACCCAAAAGTCGTAAAACTTGACAATGTTGTTGTGCTTGAGTTGGATGAGGTTCGCAAATTTCGTCTTGATGTTGTCGATGTTCTGCTGCGTCTTGGTCGCGCTGAACGTAATCTGCCGTGCGTGCGTGCGTGCGTGTGTGCGTGCGTGTGCGGTGCAGGCGCGCAGTTGTGATGTAGGGCGTTGCGAGAGGAACATTGTGTCAGAACAAGCCGCTTGTCGCCAGCTGCATGCGCACACGCACAGAGAGCACGTGCCTGATTCCACACGACCTCGATGCCCTCTTCGGTGTCGTACGCAAGGTGCGCCTCTTCCACCCCGGAAGAGTCTTTCTGCGCCACCTGCTCCATATCATGTTACGGCCACCATCAGCGAGACTGAGCATTTGAGTTTAACCGAATGCGCCAACAACGCACAGCGCAACGAATACAATTGGCACAATACAGCTGCGACACGCGCACAGCAGCAACACATGCGGACACATCTGTGACACAACACGCGCGCACAACAGTAGCACTACAGCCCACCCACGCGCACATAGTGACAGAGCAGCCCACACGCGCACAACAGTAGCACTACAGCTGCAACACGCACACATCAGTGGCACACAGCAACGCACGTCAGTGGCACAGCTGCAACACACGCGCACATCCCCAAACCGAACAGGCGCGCAATGAACGTGCCTTTCGCCTGAGCTTCTGCCACCGCCCATTTGGACTAGTCTCAATCACATCGTTCTCGTCGTCAAGCTCGTTGTCCGACGCCGCGCCCATTTTCCCGCCAACTGTTCCCGCCAACGGAGCCTTCTCGCGCGCAGCGTGGTCGTATACGCAGCACAGTCGATTGCCTTGTGCTCGACTTGCGCAACGCCCCAGTGGGAAGGAAAGGCTTCAATACACGCAAAGTACACTTCAGTCGCTCTGCAGTCGCACTCGTCCACAGCACACGCACGACGCTTATATATCCCCAGGCACGCGGGTGAGGGACGGCGGTGACGACGACGACCACTCCGGCAGATAGGACAGCGCAGGAACCCGCGGACGCCCTCGCAAACGGCATGCGTAGCACTGTCGCTGTGACCGTGAAGATTCCGTTCAATCGGAATGCAATCGGAACGTAAAACACACACGTGCAAGGCGTAACACTCAAACGGGCAGTTGAAGCACAACGCGCTACTATAGCAGGGGAGTTTGGCGCAAGCAGCACACGAATGGCGACGTCTAGCTCTCACGCCCCCTGTGGCCGTCGCATTGACACGCGGGAGAAAGAGATGGCCGAAGCCGCCGTCGAGAGGGGTGTGGAGGGCGAGCTGCTCACGCGCGATCCGTTTGCGGGCATGCGCATCACGGCGCCCACAGAGCTTCTGCGGTTGGACCAGTCGAAGGAGCGCTCCCACTGCCCGAAATGCACGCGGTCGCACAAGTACTACTGCTACACGTGCTATGAGCCAATGTGTGGGTGATTGGTGTGCTGCCCTTGTGCCATGCGGTTCAGTGTGCCCCAGTCAATTGCAACCAGCCTTGTGTCTGCGCTTTTGCGTACTGAAACACATGGCGTTCTTCGCACTCGCAGCGCCAGCGCCCCGCGTCTCCCTCCCCATCCCCGTCAGCATTATCAAGCACAGGTGTGTCGCTGTTCAATCGCGCTCGCGGTGGAGGGCAATGGATGCCGGGCCCATGGTCTTGCACAGCCCTTTGTTATAGCGTGTGCATGTCGGTGTATGGCGGTGTAGGAGTGCCCTCTTCGTGCGCTGTGTGTGATGTTGGCCGGGTGAGAACATTGCGCTCGGCACTTACGATTTCCAGTGCGTGTGCATGTCGGTGTATGGCGGTGTAGGAGTGCCCTCTTCGTGCGCTGTGTGTGATGTTGGCCACGTGACAGTGCGCTCGGCACTTACGATTTCCAGTGCGTGTGCATGTCGGTGTATGGCGGTGTAGGAGTGCTCTCTTCGTGGCGCTGTGTGTGATGTTGGCCACGTGACAGTGCGCTCGGCACTTACGATTTCCAGTGCGTGTGCATGTCGGTGTATGGCGGTGTATGTGTGTGATGTTGGCCACGTGACAGTGCGCTCGGCACTTACGATTTCCAGTGCGTGTGCTTGTCGTGTCGGCTGCAGGGGAGAAAAGCTTCCCAAAAGCACCGCAACACACGCGTGCGTGCTTGCCCCGGACCACGTCACCCTCACCGTGCATCCGGACATGCCCGACATCCCCGATCCATCGCGCACCCTTCTCCTTTTCCCGTCGGACGACGCCGTCGAGGTCGGCGATGTCGACCCGCCTGACGTCACAATGCCGTCATTTGACCACCTGCTCGTCATTGACAGCACGTGGAACCAAACGGGCGGCATGCTCGCAGACCACCGGTTTGCGGGCGTGCGGCGGGTGAAGCTGAGCGCGGTGCGGGGTCACTTTTGGCGCGTGCAGGACGGAAAACCCGACACGCATCTCGCGACGATCGAGGCCATCCGCGCCTTCTTCGTCGAGTACGACCGACGGTACGGGGCGCATGCGGGCACACCAGAGTACGCCTACGACGGCCGCTTCGACGACCTCCTCTTCTACTTTGCGCACATGTACAACCGCGTGCAGACGGCGTACATTACGGACGTGCGCCGGCGAAACCCCAACCTCAAGCTGAACAAGATTGGCTTTATCGACTACGACAGGCCTGCGAAGCGGCGGCGGACGGAGAGCGAGGGCGACGGGGCGGAGGGGGGCGAGGGATGTGGGGATGCAGCGTGCGCATCGGAAGAGGCAGAGGGCGTGAAGAGGGAGAGCCCGCGATAGTACTGAAACTGAAAGCGATGGTCCCTGTTACTGTCCAAGTATGCGTCCGTTACGTCGATCGCGAAATCCGTTTCTGCTGCCTTGCGTTTCAGGGACGCTGTCTCGCTTCCCCGAGTGTTTTTTTAGTCACGCCTTTTTGCCTTGTTTTGCTGTCTGAGAATGCCACCAAAGTTCAGCCGTGGTCCTCCGCGGAGCGACGTCCAGTTAGAGGAGAGGGTGTGTGTTTGTGCATGCAGGGAGTTTGCTGCGTACGCCGCGTGCTTCTGCGCGGTGTGTCAACTGCCGTGTAGGTGTGGGCTTGTCGTACTTGATTCAAAATCACACGCACACGCACAGCAATTGCCCGCCCATGCCCAATGTGCCGTCCGTGCTT
This sequence comes from Pigoraptor vietnamica, assembly GCA_943704525.1. Taxonomy (NCBI): domain Eukaryota; class Filasterea; order Ministeriida; family Capsasporidae; genus Pigoraptor; species Pigoraptor vietnamica. Next base: position 5,491 of record CALSCQ010003335.1, on the reverse strand, counting down.
GCGGTGCAGGCGACGCTGCTTGGGCGCGGCAGTGACGACGACGACGACGATGAGGACGTCATTTTTGGAGAGGCCCCTGCGCGAGGGGGTCCTTCGAGTGCGCGCGGGGGTGAAGGGCGCTCGCCCGCGCCAAACCGCGCAAACGACCCAAAGGTAAGAGTCGCCGTCTCACGCAATAGCCGACACAGAATTTGTTTTTTTCCTGTGGGTGCGCGAGAGTGAGATGTGGGCTTGCTTGCTCGCCCGCACACGCACACTCTCTATTCAATTGTTGCAAGACGTCTCCGCTGTTGTCGTGACGTCGTCATTCGTTGTGTCTGCGTGTTGGTGGCTGGTGCCATGCTCATGTTACGTGGGCAGTGCGCAGATGTCCTTCTCCCTTACTCTCGGCTGTTGTGCTGTTGGTGGCTGGTGCCCTCCTGTCTGTTACGCGCGTTGACTGGGCTCCTTCTCCCGGATGGCGCTGGTGGCTTGCCGCCTGTTACGCATGCTGACTGGGCAGTGTGCAGATGGCGCGCGTCAAGGGCGAGGTCAACGAGGTGATGGGCATTATGAAGACGAACATTGGGAAAGTGCTCGACCGCGGCGAACGCCTGGAGACGCTCGAGGAAAAGTCGCGTGAGTCTGGTGTTATGTGCAGCCGCCGTCGGGTTGTTCGTTTGCCTGAGTGGAAATGTGTGGCACTGCATGGAGTGTGGGCGTCTGTGAGCGTTGCGGCGCGTCTACACGTGTGTATCCCTTTATTACCGAGACGTTTCGTACCGACCTGGTATGCGGCTCTGCAGAAAATTTGCAGGAGGGCGCGTCCCGCTTCCGAAAGGGGGCGGTGACATTGAAGAACAAGATGTGGTGGGCCAACATGAAGGTACGCGGTGTGTGTGTGTGTGTGTGTGTGTGTGTGTGTGTGTGTGTGTGTGTGTGTGTGTGTGTGTGTGTGTGTGTGTGCGCGTGTGTGTGTGTGTGTGTAGTGTGTGTGTGTATGTGTGTGCGTGTGTATGTGTGTGCGTGTGTATGTGTGTGTGTGTGTGCGCGCGCCTGTGTGCCTGTGTGCGGTGTGCACGTGCATGTATGGGGTTGCGTTGTTGCCTTGTTGATGCCTCTACTCACTGCGACATTCCCCGCAGTTGCGCATTATCCTCTTCATAATAGTCGCCGTTATCGTCACAATCATTGCCCGTAAGTGTCGCTTGTGCGGTCACGTGTGCGTGAGGGGACAGGACACCAGTCTTTGCTCCTCTTCTGTGGCCTGGATGGAACGCGTCTGTGGATTTCCCCCCGCCCCACGCACACACACACACATACTCTTACACACACATAGAGGTCGCGCCTGAGCGCCATCTCACACAACTTTTTCCGCCACACAGTCATAATCTATTTCAAGACCAAGTCCTAGCGTGCGCGTTCCCAAAAATAACATCTTGCCAGCTTTACATCTCGTGTGCGACGTGGCTGTCCGCAGAGTGATAGCATGAGGGAGCAAAAAGGGGGCGATACGTTTGCGCATACTTGTCGTGGAGTGTAATCATTCGTCGTGCAGCAACTCAATCGCAACTGCACGGTTACTGGATAGGACAGCGGTGGTGGGCAGCCACACAAATGCAAGGGCCCTGTGGCCACTCCAATGGATTGAAAACAGGGATAACCCCGCACTGTATTTACATCTCATGCTTGTCGGTATGCGTCGCTGTGCCATTCCTTCACAGCTCCGAAAGCAGCGGCGAATAGCGCGCGGGCTTGTCGGGATCGAGTGCGTACTTTGGGCGCGGCGCACGTGACCTCAGTCCAAACACAGCGACGGCCACAAGCGCCGCCAGCAACACGGCACACACGGCCGAGAGCCCGCCCACGATCTGCCGGTAGTGGTCTGCGCGCCTCTCAACCGCTGCACGCAGGGACAAAATCACTGAGAATTCATAGAAATACAACGGGATGCGTCGTGTTAATCAGCACACGTGACATGCGATGGAAAAACACAGCGCCGCCCACCGTAGGACTCGAGCAGCTGCGCACGGCTGCCGTACGCGCGCACAAATTCAAATCCGATGCCCTCCGCGCCCTTCCGCACGTCCTCCTCGGCGCATCCCCACATGGCCTCGAGCGCGAGTGCAGCCTCGCGTGCACGCGCGCGATCCATGAGGGCACCCGCGGCACGCAGCTCCAGCATTTGCCATGAGGCGCGGTTCACGTCGCGAATTTGCTTGAGCGCGGGTGCGTGCAGCGCCTGCAGGGCCATCGCGGGCATGGCGGCCTCGAGATAGAGCTCCGCCAGCCTTCGCAGCAAGTGGTGGAAGTGTTACACAACACCAGTGCTGCACGCGCAACGGTTCTGCAATGACAGTTCCTAATTCATAAGCACCCACGCAAAGCGCCACCCACCTCTCGTGCGCGGGCTGGAACGGCGGCGGGCCGTACGGGTTCGGGCCTGCCTCGACCTCCATGTCGGCCGCCTGGCGCATGAGGCGGATGGCCTCCTCGAGTCCCGGTCGCACGCGCGCCCAGCGGTCGTTGGGCCACGCGCCCAGCACATCGCGCGCCGACTTTCCCGCGGACGACGCGGTGGGTGTGCGAGGACCCCGCCCAGCCTCCAGCAGGGACCGAAGCTGCAGCGAGCCCGACATAATGTACGTGGACGTGGTAGGGAACGGCGTCTTGAGCGTGCCCGAGAGCGTGGCGAGGCGCGCCGCCATGTCCTCCACCAGCGGCCAGTGGCCCCAGTTCAGCGCAGCCAGGCCCTGTCAACGAAAGGGGAAGTCGGGTGTCAGACGTGGGACGGGACGTACGGAGAAGCGTAAACTTGCGAGCCCATGGTACATGAGCGCCAGTTCACATAAGCGCGCCCACCGTGAGGTAGTACGCGGCCGCATTTCCCACAGAAGACCAAAGGAATGTATTGTCAGGAGACGCTGGGTCATCGCACGTCGCGCACGTGATCACGTGGGGTGCCTCCACAGCCCTGTGTGTGCAGCAAGCGAGTCAGTAAGCCATGGTGTATAACAAACGGACGCACGCACACAAACATATGCACACAACGCACGCACGCGCGCACCTGTGGGTGAAGTTCGGAAAGAAGCGGTGGCCGTCGTACATCTGCGCGGACGCCATGAGATTGTACTGAACCTTCGCGTACACGAGGTCCAGGGGCGTCGTGGCGTTCTTGCGCTCGTCGAGCTCCTCGCAGTAGAGGCGCGCGAGCCGCAACACGTCCATCGCCGCGTGTGGGCGGGCCTGCTGCAGGTAGGCGTAGTGCAGAAACTGGCCGCCTGCGAGAGGAGGGACGACCGATCAGCACAAATCAAGACAGTTGTCCATCCATTTCTCGGAGGGGAGAGAGGAGGTTAAACTCGGGAGACAGGAGAGGGATGATACGCTAACAGCTGGGGATGCCATGGCACACACTCACTGTGGAATTCGATGGAGTCGCCTATGGACATGTTGCGCGACAAGCCGTACTGCATTGCGGCGAAGATGGACGCCTGCGATGCAGGGGCAAACGGCTGTGAGCAGAACAAACGCATTCCCAGACAGACGGACGTGCACACATGCACAGACCACGAACGCGCGCACTGCACACACACACACACACACACACACACACACACACACACACACACACACACACACACACACACACACACACCTCGTTCGCCTCCGACACCGCAGCCCACTGCCCTAGGCGCACAGTGATGTGGCTGGCCATGTGCAGCATGTGCGGGTTCGACGGCGCAATAGCGCGCATGTTGGCCGCCTCGCGTACGGCCCCCGCGGCGGCGAGTGGGTGGTCGCTTGCGTGGATGATGTAATGGTTGATGCCGGGGTGCATCGGGCTGGCGCGAAGGGCCGCGCGGAGCACCGACAGCGCGCGCTCCAGCAGCGCCGACCCACGCGTCAGGAACCCGTGTGCGGACAGTCCGGCCTGGGATGGGGCGCAGAGTCAATGGGTTGCATTGCGGAAAATACTATGGAGACGCTTGTGCGTAGGCGCACGCGTCCACAGCCGCGGTTTGTATAATCACCGTACGCTCGCACGTCTGTGTTACGGTGCGCAGAGGGCAGTGCACAGCGCGTGCGCGGCAGAGTCGACAGTGGCCCACGCACCTGGTTCATCAGCGACAGCGCAAAGAACGCCTGGACTTCGACGTCGTCCGGGTACGCCTTCGCCGCGGCCTCCATTAAACGCGAGTGCTCGGCGTCACGCGACTTCTTGTCCTTTCCCTCCGCAAACAGGGCACGCGCCGCTTCAATCAGCGCACGCTGCGCAGGAAAGCGTCAGAAAGGCGCCCCTTTGACAAAAGTTCAGCAATTCGGTCAGAGCCTTCGCTGCCGTGCGAGCGCCTGGGCGCGTACGTGCGCGTTCACACGTGTGTGCGCATATGATGCGTTCAAACTATGTGCGCGAGCGTGCGCACGCATAATGCGAGCGAATACCACCTCCTTGTCCGACTGCGGAGCAGCGTTCGCGGCGTCCATTTCCTTGAGCACCGCCCGCCCGCGCTCCGTCTCCTCCACCATGTGCACGCCGCGGTTGCACGTCATCGCATCGCCCCAGTAGGCCATCTGTAACAAAGGAGCGGTGCGTCAATGTACGTGCGTGTGCGTGTGTGTGTGTGTGTGTGTGTGTGTGTGTGTGTGCGTGCGTGTTGCTTGCTTGTTGAAGTGCATCCTCAAAGCGCACGTACCGCAAAGTGGGGGTCCGCTGCGATGGCCTCGCGAAATGTCTTCGAGGCGAGGTCGTACCAGAAACCGTGAAGAAGGGCCACACCCGTGATGAAGCTGCGATAAACGGGATATTACACATTGCAACGCATGGACTGCCTTCGTGTGCGTCGCATGCGCATGTACAAGTGAGAGAAGAGACACGTGTGTGTCCAGGGGCAATTCAGCCACAAGCGCACACAGACACTCAGTGCACACACACGCACACACACGCACACACACGCACACACACGCACACACACAGCCACACACTCACTCACTCACTCACTCACTCACTCACTCACTCACTCACACACACACGCACACACACACACAGTCACACACACACACACTCACTCACTCACTCACTCACACACACACACACGCACACACACGCACACACACAGCCACACACTCACTCACTCACTCACTCACTCACTCACTCACTCACTCACTCACACATACACACGCGCGCACGCACGCACACACACTCACACACACTCACACACACACACACACGCACACTCACACACACTCACTCACTCACTCACACACACACACACACACACTCACTCACTCACACACACACGCGCGCACGCACGCACACACACTCACACACACTCTCACACACACACACACTCACACACACACACACACACTCACTCACTCACTCACTCACTCACTCACTCACACACACACACACGCACACACACGCACACACACAGCCACACACTCACTCACTCACTCACTCACTCACTCACTCACTCACTCACTCACTCACACACACACACACGCGCGC
>CALSCQ010003334.1:28168-44481 GCA_943704525.1 Pigoraptor vietnamica | reverse complement strand
GGGGGGGGCGGGACATTTACACGACTTAACCACGCCTACATGTGCAATATGAGCAGGTTGAGCCGCAGACACTCAAGACGACTGTCCCCAAGAAACTGAGCGTCCCCAATCTGCCCGAGCTGAACGGCTCGCAGCTCGCAGCCGTCAAGACAGTCTTGCAGCGACCCTTGAGCCTCATTCAGGTAATTTTCTTATCGTTGCGCATGTTGTCCACGTTGTGCTCGTTCCTTTTTTACGTTTACTCGCGTCCAAATGCTATTGAATGCATCGTTGCGCGTGTTGTCCGCACAGTGTGCTCATTCCTCTCTTACGCTGACTCGCCGTACAGGGCCCTCCTGGCACCGGCAAGACGGTGACGTCAGCCACTCTCGTCTACCACCTCGTCCAGCAGAACCAGGGCCAAGTACGTGACCTTTCATCTGCCGCCATTCACGTCTTGTGTCTTGCGAAGATGTCACACCAGGTCGCGATGCCCTAACGTCGTTTGTGTGTTACTGCAGGTGCTCGTGTGCGCCCCTTCGAACATCGCCGTTGACCAGCTCACGGAGAAGATCCACCGCACGGGACTCAAGGTCGTCCGCGTGGCCGCCAAGAGCCGCGAGGCCATCGATTCGACCGTCTCGTTCCTCGCGCTGCACAACCAGGTGTGTGTGGAGGCGGCTCTGCATTCTAATGTTTCGAAGGTCCAGTGGTAGTGTCGCTGTATGTGGACTCACACTCGACTGTTCTCTCGTGGCATTGCAGGTTCGCAACAGCAATTATGGCAACGGCGAGCTAAGCAAGCTCATCCAGCTGAAGGACGAGCTCAACGAGCTCTCGGTGTCCGACGAGAAGCGCTTCAAGATGCTTAAGCGCGCGTGCGAGCGCGAACTCCTTAAGGTGGGTGGCAACCATCTGTTTAAAAAAAAAAGCGTCTGTTTATCCAACCGACTCTCTTCTTATACCGCGCTGTTTCCTGTCCATAGGCTGCCGACGTCATCTGCTGCACGTGCGTGGGTGCCGGCGACCCCCGTCTCGCCAAGTTCCGGTTCAAGACGGTGCTCATCGACGAGTCGACGCAGGCGACTGAGCCCGAGTGCATCATCCCCATCGTCAGCGGCGCAAAGCAGGTGCGGGGGAGAAAGAGAGAATCCGGGGGGGGGAGGGAGGGGTGTTGGCCGTTTGGCTTTTTCTCTCTTTTGTGATCGCCGGATATCTTCTCCGCCCCACAAACGTGTCCCAGGTTGTGCTCGTCGGCGACCACTGCCAGCTCGGCCCCGTGGTCATGTGCAAGAAAGCCGCCAAGGCCGGGCTTGCGCAGTCCCTCTTTGAGCGTCTCGTCAACCTCGGCATCCGCCCCATCCGCCTGGAGATCCAGTACCGCATGCACCCGTGCCTCAGCCAGTTCCCCTCGAACACGTTTTACGAGGGCTCGCTCCAGAACGGTGTCACTGCGGCCGAGCGCCTACAGCCCGCGGTCGACTTCCCTTGGCCGCGTCCGCAGGCGCCCATGTTCTTCGCCTCCACCACGGGCCACGAGGAGATATCGAGCTCGGGGACGTCGTACCTGAACCGGTGGGATTATATTCTTTGGTTGCGTCGCGTAATGATGTAACCCTAGTGTGTGCCGTGAGCTCACCTCTGCATTCTTTTCGTGTGCAGCTCCGAGGCGCAGTTTGTGGAGAAGGTCGTCACTCGCTTTCTCCGCGCGAATGTCAAGCCGGACCAAATTGGCGTTATCACGCCGTACGAGGGACAGCGGGCGTACATTCTGCAGTACATGCAGCTGCACGGCCAGCTCAGGGCCCAGCTCTACCAGGCCGTCGAGGTGTGTGTGTGTGTGTGTGTGTGTGTGTGTGTGTGTGTGTGTGTGTGTGTGTGTGTGTGTGTGTGTGTGTGTGTGTGTCAGTGTGGGTTACTGACTCGAATCTGCTCTTGAGTACGTGAATTACGAGTGTTGCGAGGTTTGATTTGCTCTGTCCCAATTACCAATGTCTCCGTGCTTGCAGGTGGCCTCGGTCGATGCGTTCCAGGGGCGTGAGAAGGATTACATCATCCTCTCCTGCGTGCGCAGCAACACGAACCAGGGCATCGGTTTCCTCAGCGACCCGCGCCGCCTCAACGTCGCCCTCACGCGCGCGCGTTACGGCCTCATCATCGTCGGAAACCCCAAGGTCCTCTCGAAGGTTTGTTAATTGTGCACCCTGCCGTTTGTTCGTTTGCTGTCTGCGAAGATGGTGTGTGCGTGTGTACGCGCGTGCTTTCCCTGTCACGGTGTTCTTCCTTCGCCAGAACGTTGATGTATTGCTGATGGGACTTATCCGCCACATCTCGCAGCAACCGCTGTGGTATTCCCTCCTGACGCACTTCAAGGACGCCGATGCGCTCGTGGAGGGCACGCTGAGCAACCTCCGTCCCAGCATGGTGCAGCTCGTCAAGCCCCGCCGCGCCTTCACTCGCAACCAGCAGGGCGGACGGTGCGTTTGTTTGGACGCATGCGTTGCGCCGCGCACGTTTGATTCGTTGAGACACATCGGCTTCGTTTGGCGTTGTTGTTGGTCCACTCTAAAACACAGTGAGTGTTGTTTGCCGCCCTTCAGTGGCGACGATCGCGACTACGACCGCGATTACGACCGCGATTACGACCGCGATTACGATCGTAATGCGCGCGGACGCCCCGCCAAGTACGACCGCGACTATGATCGGAACATCCCGGTGTCCGCTGGGCCTGCGGACGGTGCGTTTGTGGCAGCTGTGCGCGTTGTTGTTGCTTGGCGCGCCATTCTGGAATGTATTTGTTTGGGGTGTGTTGTGCCATTTGATTATCACTGTGCTGGTCCTCTGATGGGTTTGTTTCGGTTCCATCTCCCCTTTTTTGCAGACAAGGGCGGCTTCTCGCGTCAGGACAAGAGCGGTGCCCCTCAGGCGTCCACGTACGACTTCTACTCGTCGCACGATCCTCTCGGTTACATCGGCGCGGAGCGTGCGGCGGCCAGCCAGATGCTGAGCGCGCACAACATGCCTGTTCCCGCGGGTGTCTTTGCGGCTGCGTACACCCAGAGCCAGGGCTCGTACTCGACGCAGCCGTCGCAACGGGATGCACAGTCGAGGCCGTCCGGCGGTAGCCAGAGGGGCGCGGCGGGCGATGCGCCGTACGGTGGCGGTCGCTACGGAGGGGGGATGTCGCAGACAAGCATGGCCGGGGGATTCTCGCAGGTGCGCTCGCGCTCTTGGACCCGGCCGTTGTAGGCGCAGTGTGGCAGTAGCGTGCATGGATGCCGTGTGTGTGTGTATGTATGTCTAAGCAAGTCACTGTTTATTTTCGTTCAAGAGATCGCCGGTCTAATCGCGTGACGTTCGGCTTGTGTCTGCGAGCAGGACAGCTACGCGGACGACTACCATTCGCAGCCGGACGGCGGCCTCTCCCAGGACTACTACGGCCGCGGCCACAGCCAAACCACCTACACGAACTACTAGGCAGCGGAACCACTCGGTCCCCAGTTTGCTGTCCAAGTAGCTCTGCTGCTGTCTCGCTGTAATTGCTCGAGTAGGACGCGTGGTGCCCGCGGGCTTTCGACGACGCCCGCAAGCCGCGAGGTCCAGCACGGGCTTATCGGTGAGCGCGCTCGCCTGAGAAGAAACGATGCCCACCATGTCGTGCGGCTCGTACGGCGCAGTGAAGAAGTAAAGAAAAGCGCGGTTTCGCTCGCAGTCTGGACAGATTTGGTCACGTTACCACGTGCATGCCGTATGCACTTCGGCCGGCCGATCCGTGTTCATTGATTATAGCGCAACCAACTTCGCCATGCAGAGCGTTTCGAGACCATGTGCGGCATCATTCTGTCGCTCCGGTGTGGCAATGCGTGTGCATGTGGCGCAGAGTCGATCGCGCGTGCGGAGGAAGGCGGGCGTACGCTGCTGGCCAGACGAGGTGCGTGTGTTGTGTGGGCAGTGTGTGCGTATGTGTGTATATATGTGCGTGAGTGTGTGTGCGTGCGTGCGCATTTGTGTGTGTGTGTGTGTGTGTGTGTTTACGTGCGTCTGTGTGTGTGCGTGCGCGCGCGCAGACTTCGTGCATGTGCCCTCTAAATCGCGTTCGTCATAGGCCCTGACTCTCAAGGCGAATGGATTCATGGCCACAAGGATGCCATTCTGCGGTGCTATTCGACCGTGTTGCACCTCCGTGGCGCACATGTGACGCAACAACCCATAGTGGACGAGTGCGGCAATGTGCTGCTTTGGAACGGAGAGGTGTTCGGGGGACTAGAGGTGTGCTGTGAGGCGGACAGCGTTGTTTTCGTTCGCAGTCCTTAAAGTGTTGGGATGTCATCTTCGTTCGCACTCCTCTCAGTGTTGATCATTGACTTTTTTCTCGTCTCCTCACCCCTCTCTGTCTCTCTCTTTGCCTCAAGAGTCAATGGGGATTCAATCTCTATGACTGCCAGGAACTGAGCTCTCTCTTGCTTCAGTGTGCGTTGTCACAGTGCGCCCGCTGAGTTTCGTGCGTGCGCACTTGCCTCGATTCAGGTGGCGCAGGGTGAAAACGATGGCCTGGCGGTGTCACATGAGCTCTGCCGTGCGGTCTCCTTTCGCACGTCAGAGACGGCTGAGGAAGAGGCCGTGCGCGGCGTGCTCGAGGCCATCGAGGGGCCGTTTGCGGCCGCATTTGTCTCGGTGGGACTTCTGTAACCTCGCCCGCTAGAGGACAGTTACATGCATGCGTATGCTCGCAACCCGCACACAAGCACATAGGCACACACGCGCGCACACACGCACACACACGCACACACACGCACACTCACACACAAACACACACACAAACACACACACAAACACACACACAAACACATAGGCACTCACGCACACACACGCACACCCACACACACACGTACACAAACGCACACATGTGCGCGCCGTAAACCAACGTGCACTGTCGCCTGGCCCAATGACTCAATTCTCTCCCTGCGCCTGTGGCAACAGCAATCGTCGAGAAGGCTCTATTTTGCGCGCGATCGCTTCGGCCGGCGCAGTTTGGTGTGGCGCCACCCAACGCCCTCCTTCCCTGCGCTGATGGTGTCCTCTGTCGTACCGCCCGTTCGCGCACACGAAGGGGGCACGCACGTCGACAACAATCGCGCGTGCGCGTCCACTGCTCACGGCACTCCTGGAGGCAATGTCGCAACGGAAATCGCCTACTGCGAACAGTACAACTGTTTGTCTGACGCAGGCGCAACAGGCAATAGTGCGTGGGCGGAAGTGCCCGCCGACGGGATTCGCTGGGTCGATCTTGACGGCATCGATGGCCTGGGTGTCCCCGTGCGCACTCTCCCGTGGAAGGCGCCAATCGCGTCCGTGTTCTGCTTCGACACAGACGGTCCTCCCATCGCCAATTCGCCAATACCCGGCGCACACGCCGACGCGACCGGTGCTGCCGCTGTGCTGGACGATAGCGTGCAGAAGCTGTACGAAGCGCTCCTGGACGCCGTGCGCAGGCGCGTGGAGTCCGTCCCCTCCCCTCCGATTGCCATCAGTGAGTCCCAGGTCATGCCCACCGCGCGTGTTGCCGTCTTGTTTTCGGGGGGGATCGACTCGACGGTGATTGCAGCACTTGCGGACCGTGTGCTTCCGCCGGGCGAGCCGATCGACCTTGTCAATGTTGCCTTTGAGAACACCAACACACGCGGGATGCCGACGGCAGTCGCCGACGTGCGCCGCGAGTGCCCTCCGAGTGGCCTTTCGGTCGGCGAAAGTGCAACACAGGCGAGTGCGTCGGCGATGTTTGAGGTTCCCGACCGACTGACTGGGCGTGTGGGGGCGCGTGTGCTGGCGGGACTGAGCGCGACTCGGCGGCCGTTTCGCTTTGTGGAGGTCGATGTGACGCGTGCCGAACTGGACGAGCACCGGCAACACATTGAGGGCCTCTTGAGTCCGCTCGATACGGTGCGTGCTGCTTGCGGGCAGTTGTTGCGTGTATGCGTGTGTGTACGTGCGTGCATGAGGGGGAGTGTCTGCTTATTGTTTCGATTTTTTGTCTGTGTCCGACTTCTCCATTACAGCGCGTGCGGTTGCGCATAATCGCTCGTGCTCACACGCCTTTGCCGCCTGCGCAGGTCATGGATTTCAGCATTGCCGCTGCCATTTGGTTTGCAGCGCGCGCGGAAGGACACGTCGCGGTGTACCGGCGCATTCCGTTACAGGGCGCGGAAGTAGCGGCAGTAGTGGATAACGATACGCACACACGCACCGACGGCGACATCGATGTCCACGTGACGTCCTGTGGGCCGTTCACGTCGCATGCGCGCGTGCTCTTGCTTGGGATGGGCGCAGACGAACAGCTTGGAGGATACGGGCGACACCGGACGCAGTTTGTGGCGGAGGGATGGGGGTGAGTGGCGACCCACTGTGCCTGCCAGTGCCATTTTTTGTGTGTGTACATGTGCGTGTGTGTGTGCATGAGTGTGTGAGAGAGATGCGTCCCGTGGGCTGCTACGTGTTCCCGCAAGTCGCACCCGTGGCGCATCAGTTGTGCGGTTTAGGCGAATATGGTCGTTCTGTCCGGCGTACTTTGTCCTGGCTCAGACACTCTCATCTCTCTCGATATCCGCAGTGGGCTCGCAAGGGAGATGCACGCGCAGTTGGCCAGAATACCGTCGCGCAATCTCGGACGCGACGACCGTTGCGTGTCGGACTGCGGAAAAGAGGCGCGCTATCCCTTTCTGGACGAGCGCGTCGTGTCTTTCCTGTCGTCTCTGCCAGCGTGGGTCAAGGCCGACATGACCCTCCCGCGGGGTGTGGGAGACAAGAGGCTGCTGCGCCTCGTGGCGGAGCGTGTGTTGCGTCTGCCGCGCGAGTGCCATGCGCTGGCGAAGAGGGCGATTCAGTTTGGGTCGCGTAGCGCTAAAGTGGACGCGCGTGGTGAGAAGGGAAGCGACCGACTGCGCGCGGGCGGCGAGGACGACTGAAGGAAGTGGCCTTCGTTGCTCTGTGTCGAAGTGTGAATGGACACTAGTGCGTGCTCAACGCAACGCGACATGCGCAAATGGAGTTGGGCCCTCTCGAACAAACAATCCCACAATTCGGATATATTTGCAATGTCCGTAGCCCACACGGAGTTACACAATCGCAGTGCGCCTATTTCGCCGCGGCGTGCGTCTCGTCCGGTAGCCGAATGCCCAGCGACCCGAGGAGGTTCGACACGGGGCCCGCCATTCCATGCTGCGCCGCAAACGAATCGAGCACGTTCTTCAGCAGATTCACGTCAATGTCCACGCCGTCCATGGGCGCCCTGGGGTCCGTCTGGGCGGCAGGACCCTCCCTCTCCTTCTCCTTGCCTTTTCCACCGCGCGCATCCACACGCGCACTCCCTTCACTTTCCGGAGGGGCCGCGCGCGCAAAGCTGTCGCCGAGCGTAGCGCTCTTCTCCGCCAACTCGGCGTCCATCGCACGCGCGAGCGCAGAGATCTTTCGCATGCCGCGCTGCAGCCGCGCCTCGACGTCTTCCACGCCACGCGACCCCTTCCCGCCCTCGTCCTCCGATGTGTCTGAATCACCGAAACCGAATTCGGAGAGGTCATCGTCGTCGCCAAAGAGGTCGTCCCCGAGCCCGTCCGCGTCGTCGGAATCGGAATCGGAACCGGAACCCTGCATGTCGAGGACGCCCTTCAGCGTGCGTACAAAGGCCTTCGCGTCAAACGACACCGACGGCCCATCGCCCTTCGGTTGCCCCTTCGCCGCGGCTCTCGACTGCGCGGGCGCGTCGTCGTCGTCCGAATCTGCTTGGCCGTCGACGTCCGCCACTGCGCCTTTGTGCGACGACACGCGCCCAAGGAATGCCTTCATGCGCTCGGCAACGTTCTCGAGATCAAAGCGCACCTCCTCCACATCGCCCCCGTCGCCCTTCGTCCTTGCGCGGCCTTCGTTGCGCTCCGTCTGCGCGCCTCTCACAATGCCGCTCCTCTCCGCTGCCATCGCCTCGAGCTCGTCCTCCGTGAGTTCCATCCACGCGTCAGAATCGGACGGCGGCAGGTTATCGTCCCATTCGTGCGCTTCGCCACCCGACGACAGCTGCTCCACAACGGCGCGGTACATGTCGGCAACGCCGTCGGCGCCTTCCATCGACGCGTCCTTGCGTGCGCCAATATCACCCGGCGATTGCGGCACGCCAGCACCGTCCCCTTTGTCCCCGCCCTCTATGTACGCACTCACAAACTCAGCCGCCGCTGTCGCCATCAGCTGCCTGTGCAACCGCGACCCCTCCATCTCGTCCCTAAAGTACCCTCGAGCACGAAGTGCGTCCACGTATCGTCGCCAGAGCGGGTGCGCACATGCACGCGCAAGAGGGTCGTTGTCGGCACACGCGGCAACACCGCGCGCCGCCCGCCTTCTCTCTGCGTCGTCAAGCAACATTTCCAGTCCGCACGTGACCTTCGCGCCCATCTCCCACTCGGCGTGCGCCGGCGTCGACACGGGGGGAGGGCGGCCAAACACAGGCGGTGCCACAAACTTCTGGCACTTGAGCATCGCATAAATGGCGCGCGTGAACCGCACTCGCGCGCGCACAAACGCCGAGCCCGCGGGGACGGCACGCCGCATGTCCCTACAGGCGCGAAAGGAGACGGGATCCCTCAGGTAAAACATCTCCGCCGCCGGCGCGATGGCCTGCGGGTAGCTTCGCAACAGCAGTGCAGCCGCTCGTGGCAGCCGACAGTTCGCAAAGTGGTTCTGCAACGCGCGCCTTTTCGACGCGCTCCCAATCCGCGCTATAATCGCATTCTCAATCGCGGGCATTGCGCGCGTGCGGTCAGGGCGCGTGGCGACGGCATGAAGACCTTGTCGCAGCGTCGGTCGTCCAACGGGCAGCAGAGGAATGTCCGCAGGGCCCTCAGGGAGCGCCAGGAGGTGCACGTGGCCGCCAGCGACGTACACGCGGTTGACGCTTGCCTCGGGATCGAGCCACCCCGGAAGAAGGTCCGCCGCTTCAATGAGAAGAAACTCGCCGTCGGCGTCCCACACGCGCGCAACGAGCGACGGGTTACGCCGCGTCAGTTCGAGAAGGAGGTGGACGATGAACCACTCGTCCTCAATGTTGTCGCCGAACCGCGTCACTCCGCGCAATCGCTCCACGCCCCGGTCGTCGTCATCCTCGTCCCTGTCCCCCACCCCACGCGCACTCCGCACCGACAAGCGGAACGGGTCCTTGTGCCAGATGTAATCGGCGATGCAGTCGCTGAGCGCGCTCACGCACGCAACCGCAAGTGAGTCAAGGAACGACGGGACATCGCCAAAGTCGCTGCGGCGCGGCCACCCGCTCGGAATGTCATCGCCCACGCAGAAGACCTCGTAGTGGACGGCATCTTCCTGTGCGCTCTGTCGAGCAGCCTCCGCGCGCCGGAGGACTTCATCCATTTGCCTTTTGCGCTGGCGTTGGAGAAAGTTTTCAGTCTTGAAACGTGAGGTGTTGTACAGTGACGTCACCATCGACGGCATCACGCACGCACGCACACACGCACGCACATACATACACGCACATACATACACGCACGCACGCACGCACATACACGCACGCACGCACGCACATACACGCACGCACGCACATACACGCACATACACGCACATACAAGCACGCAACAACACGCACGCACACACACTCATCCAAGCACCCCTGTGAGGGAAACAACGGTACCCTCGAAGCACGGCATCACGCTGCGCAGCCATGACGCAGCAGGGAGGCCTTGCCGAAGTCACGCAAAAGGTTGCCGACATCGAGATTGAGATTAAGAAGCTCGAGACTCTCGTTGAGCAGGAGTTGACGACGCCGACGTTGACCGCCGCGCGAATCGAATTTTTGACAAAGAAGCTAGACGCGATGCGCGCCAAGGAGGTCGAGCTGCTGAAACAGCAGACGATTGCGCTGCAGGGTGAGCCGTTGTCTGGCGTTACGCATACTTGCCTCTGTACTGCCCTTGCTGACTTGTGTCTCGGCCTTTGCGTTCCAGCGACTGCGAACTTTTCGGGGGGCTCGGCGGCGGCCGGTGAGTCAACTTGGCACTTTGCGTCGTTTCCGTTTCCTGTTTGTCTCTGTCTGCCTGCCTGCGCGGCCGTGTGCGCGACTGTCCTTCTTGTGTGGTTCGTTTCTTTCATGCAAGTCACTTGAGATGGGTCGCGTCGGCCAGCGTCAGTGAGCTGAAGTTTGCTTTCGACGACTCGTCGAGGACGGATGCGCTGTGCCAAGTGATGCAACGCTGTGCGGCGATGGGCGCGAACCAGTATCTCCGACAGACGGCCTGGTGCTTGATTGGCGATCGCAATTGCGTCGAGCTCGTGCATGTCAAGGGCATTTGCGGACGCATGCGCTTCTCGCGACGAACGGGCCTTCTACCCCTCTTTATGAGGGCGACGACCATTTGACGCTCTCGCTGGGTTTCTGCGCTGAGGTCGTGGGCTCTTGCGAAGGCTGTTGACGTTGGCTATGCGATGTGACAGAGCTCAGGCTTCCTGTGGGTGGACCTCCAGGAAACGCGGTGACCCTCGATAACATCGAGGCGTTGTTCCTATCGTCGCCCGTCGTCGTTCTGCGCGGTTCGATGCGCGTCGGATCGTCGCCTGTAACGACCGACGTTGTTGCGAAGCTGGTCGTCAAGGGCGAGCGTTCGAAACGGTTCGCGCAGGAGCGAAAAGCGCTTGAACAGCTCAAGCACCCGTCGATACCAGCGCTCCTCGCGTTCGGCGAGAATGTCGATCTCAGGGGAAGGAGCTACTGTATTTCTGCTAGCGACGCCGGCCTGCACCCACGCTTGCGAGGAGCTCGACGAGACCTCTCACGTTTATCGTGCGATTCGGTGCGCGTCCAAAGCGCTCGAGTACGCGCAGCGAGAAGGGGTGGTTCCACGGCGACGTGAAGCCGTCCAATATCGTGTGCTCCGTACACGCATCAACGGTGCAGTTGATCGACTGGGATTGCGCGCTGCCCGCCGGTGCGACCGTGGCGTACGTCGGCGCGTTCGAGTTTATGTCTCTGCCGCTGATGCGGCGGTACCTGTCGTCTGGCGCGCAATCCGTTACGGACTACGCGTACGGCGCGATAGACGACTTGGACTCGCTGTTTTATACGGCGTTTTTCCTGATCTCTCGCATCGTTTCTCGTCGTTCGCCGGGGCACATTGCGTGCGTGTTCATTACGGCGAGACCGCAAGTACGTTTAGTTGTCGCGTCTGCTCGACGCTTCGTTGTCTTTAAATCTGACATAACGTCTCAATTTGCGACTGCAGGCGGACTTCTTTTTGCTCAAGGACACATCCTCTTGAACAACGGAAAGCTGTTTAATCACGTGATCGACTCGATCGCCGACGTCGACGATGATTTTCGTAAGTTCATGAAAGGCGCCCGTGTCACGTAAAGGCAAGGGAGGTGAAGTTGTGCACGAAGCGGGCATTGGACATGTTTGCCACAGTCTTTTCTAACCTCGGTCTCGGTGACCGAGGACGGAGACTACGACTGACCACGTCTTGCAGTGACTGATGCGTCCGTTCAGGTGAAAAATTAATACAGCTCTAGTTAATATGCTTGATGGGCCGCGGAGTCCGGAAGGGCCATCCACACAGTGGCTGGCGACCGACTAGGACACGGCACTGTCATCTGGGCCCGGTGTGGCAACAACAAAGCCGGGCGTTGCTGGCTGGCCGGCTGGCCGGCTGCCGTGCCACTGCCGACGGGCGCCTGTCAGCCGGCACCGCGGCCGAGGCCGGAGTGGCTCAGGCACGAACACTTCAGAACTGAACGGCACAGTCACTGGTGGGCGCCACCGGCGGCAATGGCCCGGTGTGCTGGCGCGCGTCCTGCACTCTCGGCTGCTCACTCGGCTGTAGTCGTGCAGGTCACGCACGTGCACGTGACAAACCAAACGCACCGGGACACAGGTGCAAAAAATTAATGGCGCGTGCAATTTTCCGAGTTGACGCCACCGCAATTATTTTTCTATTGAAAATGTATCAAATTTTGCATTAAGGTGCCGTTTTTGAATATTCGGCGATTATTACGCGCTGTCCTTTTCGCACAGAGTCCCATTTTTGGCACCCTTCCACAAACATCGAGGCACTCAAATTGGCCGTTTGGGTCCATTTTTTCCCCAAAATCGACCGCTTTTCCAGTCCAGTGACTGTTGGTCACCCCCCCGCGCCAAATTGAATTGAAAAACCGGACATTTCATGCAAATTTTCTAACCCCATTCACCAAATTCGCATTCGGCGACCTCCACCCCTTTGCCCCCCATAGTCATTCCGAGCCAAAAAAATCGACTCTGAAAATTTTTCTTTTCTGTTTCGAGTGGGCGCCATTTTTCACCCCTGTCAACCACCTTCCAGACTGTCCTCGCTGCGCCGCATCGTTTTTGTCACATCTACCAAGAACTCACCCTTCAGGAGCGCTTTCTCGCGCAGAGTGTACGAGAGGGATAGAAGAGAAGGTGGATAAGAGGGACATCCGACTCCTATTGTCTGAGTGTCGCGGGGTGCGGCGGAACGCCTCTCTATTGCTTTGTGCGCCTTCTTGGTGGAAGCGTCCATCGCAATCGCGGCGGAAGAGACCGGTAACGTCTCGCATTACTCTGCCACGCTAGCGTCTGTGACGACCGGCCTGTCGAAGAACTTGCCGCGGGCGTTGTTCCACGCCATTGCGACTTCGTCGGTTGGGACGGGCGATGTGCTGTGCGGCACGTGTTCGCTGCTGACGTGTGCGCGCGAATTCCAAGGCGAAACGAGCGAGTGACCGCGGACGCTCTCCCTGCGACTCGCGCGCTGCATTGTGTGCGTGTGCCCCGCGTCAACGCGCGGCGCGGTCGTGTCGTCGGTGGGGCGATCGGCGGCGTGGCCGTCAGTGACTCTGCTGCGCGCTGCGTCTGGCGTACGATGGACCCAGAGAACGGCTATGGAGGGTGCGTATAGGAGAGATTAGCAATCGTCGCTTTTGGCACAGTGTCACTTTCGTCGGTCTTTTCGGTGCAAATCTGTCGCGCGTTATCGCTGACTTTCTTTACTGCTCCGCGTACGCACTCCCCGCACAGAGGAGGCTACTACGGCCCTCCTCCCGGCATGCCACCTCCCACGATGGGAATGGTGACGGGCAATATGGGCAACATGAGCGGTGGCATGGGAGCAATGGGGGGCATGGGGGCGATGGGCCCGATGGCTGGTATGGGCGGGATGGGCATGTACCAGCAGCAGCCGCAGGTCGGGGGCATGCCTTCTATGGTCATGCAGCGGCCCCCGGGCGGCCATGGGATGGGAGGAATGGGCACGATGGAGTACGGCGGGGGCATGCCGGGCGGTATGGACGGCTCGGTCTCGGCGTGGGACCGACGCTTCCCGCAGGCGGACATGTACGGGACGGGATTCCGCAACGATAGCTTTGGGTGAGTGTGTGTTTGTGTGTCTGTGTGTGTGTGTGTGCGCGCGTGTGTGTGCCTCTGTGTGTGCGTGTGCGTGTGTTTGTGTGTGTGCGTGTGTGCGTGTGCGTGTGCGTGTGCGTGTGCGTGTGTGTGTGTGTATATGTGTACGTATGCATGTGTGTACATGCTGTGCAGCGTGTGTGGGTTCTTTGTGTTTTGAGTGTATTTAGAAGCGAATGTGAGTAGGGTGTGTAGGTGAGCGAGGCGTGGGTGAGGTCACATCATATGTTGTGTGTGAATGTGTTCGTGTTTCATACGATTTCATAGTTGTGTTTCCTTGCACATTTTCGACATTCCCCCCCCCCCCCCCCCCCCCCCCCCCCCCGCGCACACAAACACACACACATACACGCACACGCACACGCACACACACACCCTTTTCCCACAACACACACTCACATACCCTTTCTCCGGCAGCCAACAAATGCAGCAGCAAATGCCCCCGTTGTCGGGCATGCAGGCGCTCCGGGACATGGGCCGCCCAATGTCCGCGATGGGCCAAAACGGCGGGAACGGAAATGGCGGGAACGGCTCGATGGCCTATGCGCAGAAGCAAGGGATGCCCGGAATGGGAATGGGTATGCCTTCGCTCGCGGGACCGGGTGTCGGCGGGGCTGGCGGAATGGGTGGTGGCGGCGGCGGCCTCGGGATGACCCCGGGTTCGATGCCGCAGATCCCGCAAATGGGCATGGGAAAAGGCGGTGGCGTCCCCTTGCCGAGCGCGGGGATGATGCAGCGCAACGGATCGGGCGCCATGTCGGCCATGGGGGGACTCGGGCCGCAGGGCTCGCAGGGACCGACGCCGCCGCCATCGCAGCAGCAACAACAGCAGCAAGGGCAGCCGCAAGGCCAACAGGGTCCGCAGGGTGGGATGCCGTCGTCGTATCGCGTGGGCTTCGGGGGGATGGGCGGCAACGGGCACCTTCCGCCGCTGGCGTCGCTGCAGCAGCCGGGCATGGGAGGCGTCGGCATGCAGGGCATGCACCCGATGGGCCAGCTGTCGCAGATGGGTCACACGGGCACGATGGGGGGACCCATGCCGCAGATGCCGCCGCACATGTCTGCGATGACACCCCGCGGCGGTCACATGGGTGGCGGGCTCTCGACTCCGCGCGAGGGAATGATGGCGCACATGACCGGCGGAATGGGCCCTGGAGGGGACGTGTTCGGACAGAAGGCATCCACACCGAGGGAGGCGCAGACGCACACGCCGGTGCCTCCCGCACCCCCGCAGGCGCAGTCGGGTGCCACGCCGCAGGGACAGAACGGCGCGCAGCCGACGGGCGCGGCTTCGCAGGTGGCGGGGAACATCGTGGGCGCGCCCGCGTACGAACGCGGCGAGAACCCGTCGGTCGAGCTCGTCAACTCTGACCTTTGGCGCAACTTTTGCCAGCACACGACCGAGATGATCATCAGCCGACACGGCCGGTGCCTTTTCCCCGCGCTGAAGGTGGGCGCGCGTTGCATGTGTGCGGTGACCATGGGCTGTTTAACAATCATCCTAGAGGTTGATATTGCTTGTTGCACGCGCGTGGTGCCTTGGCTTGTACCCTTCTCACGGCATTGCAGTAGTGGCCCTGGGGCTGTGTTGCGGGCATCCTATAGACAGATATGACTTGTGTTGTGCGCCGCTTTCCTTGCGTCCTTCTCATGCTTCTTCCTACCGCGGGGCGGGTCTCAGGTGCGGGTGTCTGGACTGGTGCCCACGGACCTCTACATGATATTGCTCGACTTTGTTACCGTGAATGACTTTCGTTACAAGTACGACGGCCAGAAGTGGATCGAAGTGGGACAGGCCGACAAGGTGCGTGTGCGACGCGTTCTCCGTCTGTGGATGGGGCCCTCGTGCTGCGTTTCTCTATGGTCGCGCCGTTCTACCACATCTGTGTGTGAGATATACCGGTGGCATGTCTCCTTTCACTCGCGGCGATGTGGCTCGCCTCCCTCTCTAGTTGATGGGGGTTCAACTCCTATGGCTGCCTACTGAACTGAGGCTTCTCGCTCCCCCTCTCGCAGCCGCTGCCGGTGGCCGTTTTCGTTCACCCGGAGTCTCCCAACACGGGCGAGCACTGGATGGACCGCGAGATCAGCTTTGCGAAGGTCAAGCTCACGAACAAGATCGACGACGCCTTTGGTCACATTATGCTCAACACGTTTCAGAAGTACATACCGCGCTTCCACGGTGCGTTGGATGGCGCACGCCGTCCGCAAGGGCCTCACAACATGCCCTCACGCACTTTACGCACAAGGGCACTCGCGACATGCCCTCACGCACTTTTACGGACATGCGCACGCGTGCTTCATTGTCCGTATTGCAGTAGCTGACATTCTTACATCCGTACCCCTTCCTCCCTTTTTCCCCTTCATCCCTCTTACCCCTCTCCCGCTCTCGCCGCAGTGGTGCGCGTGAATCCCGCGCCGCAACAGCCGACGGAGATCAAGGTCGACTCGTTCCCCGAGACGGAGTTTATCGGCGTAACGGCGTACCAGAACGAGGTCATGAAGGACATGAAGAAAAACGCGAATCCCTTTGCGCGCCCGCGCCTCGTCACGGCGGAGAGGGGCGACGACTCAGACTCGAGCGAGGGCGCCTTCGACAAGAAGAGGTGCGACGCTCGCAGTGCGCTCTTCATTTCCTGCCTTTTGCGTTTGCCCTCCCTTGCCCTCCCTCGTTTGCACTGCCCTCGTTTGCACTGCCCCTCCCTCGTTTGCACTGTCCTCCTTTGTTTTTCTTTTGCCAAGTTTTTTGTCCCTTTTTTGGTATGTCGTAAAGCTCCAGTTTCAATTTGTCGTGGCGCACTCACACTTTTGGCTTTGCAGCACTCGCGGCACGCGCATCGACTTTGAGTCTGGTCGCGCCGAGGACAAGGTGAGAGGGCATGTCTACCCCCCC
>CALSCQ010003334.1:22500-28158 GCA_943704525.1 Pigoraptor vietnamica | reverse complement strand
CACACACACACACACACACACACACACACACACACACACACACACACACACACACACACACACACACACACACACACACACAAAAGGAGAAACGTTTGATTGGTTCGCACACTTATCTCCCATTTCCTTATGGCAAAAAATTCCCTCTTCTCGCTTCAGAGGCCGGCAAAGCGCAGGAAGACCGAAGTGCGCGCCGACGCATCGCCATCGCCACCAGGTGCGTGGCCTCGAGCGTGCAATGCTGCGTGTACTGTGCGCGTTGTTACTCAATGACCCCTCGTTGCTACTCGCGCTGACCCCTCGTCAACCCACCATCTCGCCCTGCAGCATTCCTCGCGGACGACGGCGACTACTCGTCGATGTCCCCGCAAATTCTCGTGGCAGATGACGACGCTGTGACGCGCATGCTGATGGAGGGCTTCCTCAAGAGCTTTGGGTTTTCGGGTGCGTCGCAGTGCTGCGTCGCTCGCTTGGGCCGTGCGTTCGCTGCGTCGCCGGTGTCGTCTTGTTTGTTTGTTCCATGGCTGTTGCGGCTTGTTTTGTGTGTTTCAACGCAGAGAGTGTCACTCACATACCGGTGTGTGTCTCGCGCGCAGTGACTAGCGTGAGTAACGGCAAGGACGCCCTCGACGCCCTCGTGCGCGATGACTGCCCCTTCCACGCGGCGCTGATCGACTGCCACATGCCCGTGATGGACGGGTTCGACGTCCTCCGCAACTTCCCGAGGGACAGGGCCGAGAACCGCCGCCCGGCGCTCATCTGTGGGTCACTCGCACGCTTTTTATCGCTCCGATTGCATGCATGCACCTTCCTTCGCACACGCGCACAAATAAGTGCCAATGGTCACTCGCACGCGTTTTATCACTCTGATTGCATGCATGCACCTTCGCTCGCACACGCGCACAAATAAGTACCAAGCACGCTGTGGGTCACTCGCACACTAATATCACTCTGTTCGCTTGCACACGCGCACAATTAAGTGCCACGCACATCCAACGCGAGCGTGTGTGCGTCAGCGCGAGTGTATAGTGGGAGGTGCGTTCAGCTGCTCACTTGCATGTGTTTCGCAGTGATGTCTGCGATCGGAGGGAACTCCTATGCCGAGAAGGCGCTCGAACTCGGGGCGGACGGTGAGTCATCCGTTTGCGCATTGATTTGTCGTTGTGTGTTATTTAGGCTGGTATGTGTGTCGGCTCTCTCTCTCTCTCTCTCACACACACACTCACACACACACCACACAAACTATCTCTCTCTCTCTCATCTCATCTCTCTCTCATCTCATCTCTCTCTCTCATCTCTCTCTCTCTCTCTCTCTCACACACACACACATCTCTCTCTCTCTCTCTCTCTCTCTCTCTCTCTCTCTCTCTCTCTCTCTCTCTCTCTCTCTCTCTCTCTCGCTCTCTCTCCCTTCCTGGTGGAGTCGATGGGCGCAACGTCTATGATTTAAGCTGATCCGACATCTCGCCTTCCTGCAGAGTTTCTCCCAAAGCCCGTTCCGCGCCGCCTTCTCAAGAAGCGCATCGACTATTACCTCGCGCGCCGCTTTTACCGCGAGAACGAGGAGAAGATGCTCGCGGCCCTCGACGCCAAGCGCGCGGAGGTCGCTTCCATGTTGCAGTCGAATCGTTCGCTAACGGCAAGCATCAAGCTCAAGGATGTGGCGATCATGCAGCTGTCGTCCGAGGTGTGTGGCGCATTCGCTGTGCTGTGTCGGTTGCTAGCATGGTTCGAACCTCATCAGCGCGCACGCATGCACACAAACGGCGCGTGTGCGCATACATGCAAAAGACGTATGGATGGCGTTGTTAATTCGACGCGCGCACGCAGGCGGAACACCTTCGGTTGCGGCTCAAGATGCAGCAGATGCGCGAGAGCGAACAGCAGCCGTTCAGTGACTGAGTCGCACGCGCTTCAATCGCAGTGCCCGTCCTTTCTTTTTGCGTAGTTTGCAATCTTGACCCTCTCGTGGAGGGTGTGGTGCGTTTTTTTTGTCCGCGCTTTCACTTGCGCTTTTTGCGTGTTGCGTGCGGGCTGCGCTGGCGGCGGCAGCGTCGCGTGCGTGCGTGCGTGTGTGCGAATTCGTGGCATGCGTAAATATCGTTTGAGACGAATCCGTAGTTGCACGCACGTGACATGTGTTGTTGGTGTCAACTCGCACACGAACGCAACACACACACACACACACACATGCCCGCATACACTCACGCACGCACGCCTTCCGACCTCCACCCATCTGAGAATCATCCGCACGTACACTCAAACTCGCGCGCACATGGCCACACGTCTTTTCATTTCCATCACAGGTCGCCCGGCATCTTGGTCGAGTATGGCTCGATGAGGTACTTTGAAAACTCCTTGATTTTTTCCGACCCGCGCACCTCGTGCGTCAGCAGTGGCAGCTTGACAACGTGGAAGTCCGTGTAGAGGTCCTCGATCTGCGAGAGATACTTGCCCTGGATGGCCACGCGCGCATTGCACAGCTCGCACCCGACGTCTGCGACACGTGTCGTCGTGTGCATGTCAGCGGTGACTGCCGGCAGCCTCTTGACCCAATTGTGTAGTGGCACAGATTTGGGGGCGTGGGAGTGCAGAGAGTGCGAGGAGTATGGATGACTGATAGCGTGTAAAACTGGTGTTGTCAGTCAGAATGAGTGCGACGCGCGCGCGCGCGCGTGTCTGTGTGTGTGTGTGTGTGTTCGTGTGTGTGTGTGTGTTCGTGTGTGTATGTGTTGTATGTACGTGTGAGCGGGTGTGCATTCGCTGAGAGGCGCGCAACGCACCCTTCTTCGGGTACACGAGCTGGTTGACGATTATGTTGTGCGTGTCAATCTCAAACGACGTCAGCTCTTGCACGAGGCGCTCCGTCTCGTACAGAGAGAGGAATTCCGGGATGCACACGCACACAAACGTCGTCTTGTCCTGAAGTCCGAAAGTGTGCCGCAAGGGGAATCAAGCCGTCAGCGCTAATTCGGCAATGCTCTCGCTGACACAAACAATACGCAGACACACGAACAGATGCGTTGGGACAATCTCTCGCACGCACGCTCGCACGCACGCACGCACCGCGTTCTTGAACTGCGCGTTGACCTTTTCCACGGTTCGCTTTGTAGACTCTAGCCGCGACGTAAGGACATCTTGGTCCCCCGTGGGCAGCCCAAAACTGCTCATCATGCCGCTCATCTGCCGGTGTGTGCGTGTTCGAGTGTGAACATGAGGGAAGAAGGGGAGGGAAGGAGGGAACGACAAGTGAGTAAGCGTCAATCGTGGCATCTCACGTGATTTCAGCACTCCACGCCCGGTTGCCTGCCCCCTACACACCTGGGAAAGAAGAGGGCCAAAGCGGTTCTTGAGGTCGGATAGCTTCGAGAGGCCCTTCTCGAGGAGCGTGGGGAAGGAGAGAAGGCGCAGCGTGTGCCCCGTTGGCGCCGTGTCGAAGACTACGACCGAGTAGTCCATTCGATCTACCAGGCTGCGAATGCGGCGGTGAGACGCGGGAAAATACACACCCGCGGAAGTGCACATACAGCCCTTACAGCGCACGCACACCATTACCCAAACATGCCGGCTGGCACAGAGACGCACACACACACTACTGAGACGTTCACATACATATACACACCGCGGAAGTACGCATACAGCCCTTACAACACCATTATCCGCACACACTATCCACACTCGCATGTAGGCACATAGTCACACACACACTACCAAGATGCTCACACACATGTACGCACAAGCGCACTCACGCAAACTGCGCACACTCACTTCATGACCTCCGCAAAGCTCATCGCCTCGTCAATGCCGGGAATTGCAGACATAAGCTCTTGCATCATCGACGTTGTCTCAGAGCCTTAAAAACCGCAAGTACCTCACATTAAAACAACGCGTAAATTGCGACACGCGAATTGTGGTGCGTACCCCAACAGCGAACGCACCATCCACACCACACACGGCTGCAAATGCACACCATCCCCAACACAGACGGGCGCGCGCACACCTTCGCCACCGACAAACGCCGTGTCGCCCATGTCCAGCGTGGGATCGATTTCCATCGCATACAAGTTGGTGAAGCCGTTCACGAGGCCAGGCTCCTTCGTGAACTTCTGGCCGAACGCATCCGACAGATTATGCGCGGGGTCGGTCGAGATAATGAGGACGCTCCTGCGCACCTTCGAGAGCTGAACGGCCAGGGAGCAGCTGCGATAGCACGCACACACTGTCAATTCACAGCGGCGAATAGGGGCAATACACAATGTGCGACAATCGGCGACTGCGTCTGAGCCAAACACTGTCCACACGGCACATAGCGCGCGCACCTGCATGTTGTCTTTCCCACGCCGCCCTTTCCACCGACGAATATCCAGTGGAGCGAGTTTTGGTCGAGTATGTTCTGAAGCGTTGGCGGGAACTCGGGATCCATCTTCCGCTCGATGTAATGGGAGCTCGACGTATATATATGTCAAAGATGCCCAAACACGCGCACAAACTGCCTTGAGAGCATACACGCACGCACTTTCAAACGCATGCAGACGTGCGCCGTACAATAGGAAGCCACGGAGAAGCTGACGTGGACCCACACCTGCGCTGGGTACTTACAAATGCCCTGTTACTGGCATGTTACATGAATATTGCCGAGAACTCGGTTAATCCTTTCGCGCACTTTTTCGTCCATTCAAACTTCGATCCCTTGTGCCACGCGTGCCGTGCGTTCCAACACTACATCAGGGACAACAATTGCCCGAGATCTCTTCCATACAAAGCCCCTTACCCACACTCACTCACTCACGCAATTCTCCCGAACGGACACTCACCCGCCGCGGGGTGCTCTCGCGTGGAGGCGGCCTGCGGTAACGCACAGTTGCACCAACCGGGTTCAAATCGTCTGCCGATGTGCGCGCCGTGAAATGGAGCATCGGTATGCGCCGTCGAGCGGGTGGCTGACGGCGAGGGATCCGCCGCGAACTCCCTCGACGCCTTCGCCCGTGAAGCTGCGGCAGTCGGTCATTCGCCGAACGCCACTCGCGCGCGTCAACCCCAACGTCTGCGTCGACAGCGTATTGCGACGAGAGGCGCCGAAGGAGAGGCGACAGGCGGTCATCTCGTCGTATTTTGCGGCAAGCCCAACGCGGGGTGCGCGAGGGGGTGATATGTTGAGTGGGAATGAGCGGGGCGGTGGGCATGCGGGGCGGCATCACAGCCCGTCAATAGGCGCAAAGCGAAAGCGCGCTGGCGAGGAGACTACGCCGCAAAGACAGTCGCGGCGTGCGTGCATCGACTCTTCCGAGGGAGACGGCGAGGTGCAACAAGCAGACGCCATGGCGCTTGACATGCGGCACCGGTGGCTAGCGCACGGATTCGGCGCTTCTCTCGCGGTGACCGACTGTAACACGCGCGATTGCGACATCTTCCCGCTCGAGCGAGAGAAGGAAAACGCCATCCCGTCTGTCACGGGGTGGGCGGCGGAGCAGCACCCTCTCCAACATCAGCAGGCGCAGTGGGAATCGGGCGCACCGCACGCGCCGCCGCAAGTGAGGGTGTTTGCCCCGACGCCATCACCGCTGCGACCACAGCGCATTTCCGCCCCAACCCCCTCGCCGATGAAGGCCGACGGAAGCGTTCCGCGGCACTCGCTCTCGCATCGCACGCACAGGCACT
>CALSCQ010003334.1:0-17500 GCA_943704525.1 Pigoraptor vietnamica | reverse complement strand
GGTCGACGTGTGTGAAGGGGGCGCCCGGCTCAAACTTGACGACATCGACAAACATTGGCGTCGTGGTGATGTTTTGCACCTGCGCCTCCAAAAACACGTCCTCCTGCGCACAGTGGCAACACACGAGAATAGGGATTTGAACGACGTGTTTGTCGTGCGTGTGCGTGCGTGTGGACGTGTTTGTGTCATGCATGTGTGCGTGTGCGTGTGTGCGTGTGCGTGTGTGTGAGTGCGTCTCAAGCGGCATATTGTATGGGCTTCGCATTGCTGGTGGGTTTGTCACTCAGCCTCCCCCGCAATTCCGTCCGCACGCACCTCGATGTTGTATATCTTCGTCTTCACCGCCAGCGGGTGCATGACCTGGAACTTAAAAAACTTCCGAAAGAACATGCGCTCGCCATCGACCGTTGTGTAGCTGACAGAGCACACGAGGCTGCGCGCAGCAGGATGGTAAGTATGAACGCACACACACAATCCATACAATCGAATGCACACGCGCGCGCACACACACACACACAATAATGTGCTCGCACATACACAAACGTGCACGCACATACGCAAATGTACACGCACATACACAAACGTGCACGCACGCACACACACAAACACACGTGCACGCACTCGAGAGCGCGCACCCACATGTGAATGTTGAGCTCCTTGACCTCGTGGTGCACGACAATGTCGATGCTGCCGTTTGGCGAGAGCGTCGCCGCGGGTTTGCTCGACGTGTCGCTGAGATTGATGCGCTGTGAGCTTGTTTGGAGCTCCGCCTGTGTGGCAAAGCAGGCCCGGTATTGAGCACCGCATAGAGTGACTTGGGCAATTTGAAACTGTGCGCATATGGAAGGGAGACATGGCCTCTCGAAAGGTGTGCTGGGCCCAACCTCATAGGCCATACACGACGCACGACCATACGCTCATACACGGCACGCACATGCTTACACGCACACGCACACGTACGCACACGCACACGCTCGCATGCACACGCACCTTGATGCTGACGTCGCGCGCATTCTGCGTGCTGTCATTGTGCACGCTAATGTAGCTGGAGAATGTCTCGCCAAGATAAATGTTGCTGCAGAAACAAAAAATTTGCTTAGACAATACGTATGTGTGGCTCAATAGTGAGAACGAGAGAGAGAGAGAGTAACCACGACACGCAGCGCATCTCCATTGCATCGATCGCGACAATACGAACCCAAAATTCTGGGGGAGGGCAAGGAATTCGCCCAATCCGAACGACTCGAGCCCGCGCGGGGTCTTTGGGTCGCCCGCCAAGTGCTCCGCGAGCGTAGTCCCTGGCCAAAACACGCACGCACGGCGTACCAACAGGTCAGAGTCGTGGCATACTAACACATAGAGCTCTGACGCTGCGACGCGCCCGTGAGTGCTCCGTACCACACATGACCACATCGACTCTAATTTATACAAACGCGCTTAAGCTCTGTGTGCACAAACGGCGCATCACGTCGACACACTATACAGGCGTATATATGCAAGCGCTTTTGTAAGCTCTTGTGCGTGCAAACGGCGCGAGGACCCACCGGGGAAGTCAATCGTCTCGCACGTGACGGGTTGGTTGGGCACAAGGTTGGGCCTCGACAGGCGCATCACTGCAATTCCAACGCACTCTTGAGCTCTCACACCGCAATTCCGCGCACACGCAAGCAACAGAAGGTCCACGCACAGCTCAAGCAGAAAACTGACAGTGAAATGTCGGGCATTCCCATTGGCATCCGATTTCGCGCAACAAAGGGAGCGACTGATCCACGCACCCTTCAGGACGAGGAGGTGGTTCTCCTTCTGCTGCACTGCGGCATCAGACGCGCGAGGGGCGGCGGCCATCTTCTCTCACAGCAATGCACGAACGCGCAAAAATGAAAATGCACGGCGTCCCGCAGCCACACACGGGCGCCGTGCGACGAAACGCGGGCGGGAGACGACTCAGCCTAGGACTCCGTGCTCAGAGCAGCGCATGCGTCGTCGCAATGTGTCTCGTGTGGGGAGAGATCCGCCTCGAAGAGAGACATAGCCCCCAAGATGCAACAATTATTACGTACAAGTGTTGTCGGCAACCCATCACGTGACAGGGCACGTGACGATTCCTAGCGCTGCTTTCTTCTTCTTTTCGTTGGGTGTCGCCCCTTCGTCGCTTCGTGGGGAGTGCTGCATAGGCGCGTGCACGAAGATCAGCGCCATGCACACCACGGATGCTGCGCTGGGCGCGTGTGCGTCTGGGACGCGACTCGAGGGAGGGTTGATTGTCTCGCAGACGGACCAGCGGCAGTACAGGTGCGTGGGATGCATTGCTTGTTGTGCATCTGTGTGCGTAGGGTGGGAGGGCCGAATGAGGAATTATGTGGGCGTAAGCCTAGATTCGTTGAAGCGCTGACTGATTCGCGTTGTGTGCATGTGCGTGTGTGTGTGTGTGGAAGGGGGGGGGGGGGGGGTGTTGTGCTATGCATGCTGGTTACTCACACATGAAACCCCAACGGACAGGTTTGTGCATCTCCCCAACGGCCTCGTGGCCCTTCTCATATCGGACACAGCGGCCGATGGTTCCGAGGAAAGCGACGAGAGCGAAGACGAGGGCGACGAGAACCAGACGTCCGCAACCGCAGACAGCGCCCGCCTCAGCAGCGATGCTGCGGGGACTTCGGCGTCTGGCGGTCGCACGTCGGCGTCTGCGCCGCACCCCACAAACGCGCGGTCAGTGAACGAGCCGAAGCGCAAGCGGCCACGTCTCGACGAAGAGATCAGTGGGGACGATTCCGATGGCGAGGGAGAGAGCGACGACGACGACGACGACCAGTACGAGGACGTTGAGAGCGGAGAAGACGCGACGCTGACCGACCCGTCCTGCAGTGAGATGGAGGAGAGCGGGCCGCTGAGTGAGTCTGAGGGTGACGGCGTCGTTTCTGCGGACGCGGACATGGAGCGCGCGGGTGCGGCGGGCGACGACGGCGGCGAAGGGGACGAAGGCGACGAAGGGAGCGAGGCATCGGAGACCGCGGGACGCAAGGAGGAAGGGGCCAAGGGCACGCGGAAGGTGGGTGTTTCTGTTTCCGGCTGGTATTGCCGTCTGCTACTGTCTGTGACTGTGTTCGTAACGCCTGTAGCTGTGTCTGCGAGTAAGGCATGCACTCTTATAACCGGCGACTGACCTTACATTCCTGTTGGCGTCTCCCGTGCGTGTATCTCAGGCGGCGGCGGCGATGAGCGTCGGCGTGGGCTCGTTTGCCGATCCCCCCGAAGTCCCCGGCCTTGCGCACTTTCTGGAGCACATGCTGTTCTTGGGCTCTGCAAAGTACCCGCAAGAGAATGCGTTCGACTCGTTCATCAAAAAGTGCGTTGCTGTGTGTGTGTGTGTGTGTGTGTGTGCGTATGCGCGTGTGTGTGTGTGTGCGTGTGTGTGTGTGCGTATGCGTGTGCGTGTGTGTGTGTGTGTGCGTATGCGCGTGTGTGTGTGTGTGTGCGTGTGTGTGTGTGTGTGTGTGCGTGTGCGCGTGTGTGTGTGTGTGTGCGTATGCGCGTGTGTGTGTGTGTGCGTGTGTGCGTGTGTGTGTGTGTGCGTGTGTGCGTGTGCGTGTGTGCGTGTGTGTGTGTGTGTGTGCGCGCGCGCGTGTGTGTGCGTGTGTGTGCGTGTGTGCCTTGTGTGCGTGTGTGCGTGTGTGTGCGTGCGTGTGTGCGTGTGTGTGCGTGCGTGCGTGCGTGTGTGTGTCTGTGTCTGTGTCTGTGTGTGTGTGTGTGTGTGTGCATGCGTGTTCGTGAGTTGCAAATGTGGTGTATCGTCTGCTCATCACCACCCATCGCGCGCAAGGCACGCGGGGTCGAACAATGCGTCCACAGACGGCGAGCACACTGTGTTTCAGTTTGACATTCGGCGGCGGCGCTTCAGGGAGGGCCTTGACCGGTTTGCGCAGGTTGCCTTGCATTACATCATGTGTTACAAGCATGAGGCAGCGCACGCAGGTTATGTCGACACGTGCACATTCGCTGCGTCACACGCCAGTCGTATGCAACAATGGGTTGTTAACTGCTTCCACTCCGCGCTCACCCCAACTCTCACCGCTTTCCTCTTCGCCGTCCCATTAATGCCGCGTGCGAACTTCCGCCACGCAGTTCTTCGTGGCTCCGCTGATGGACCCCTCGCCCACCGAGCGCGAGATCAAGGCCGTCGACAGCGAGTTTCGCATGTGCGTGCAGCGGGACGCGTGTCGCAAGCAGCAGCTTCTTTGCGCCGCCGCACGCCCGGGACACCCGATGGGAAAGTTCACGTGGGGCAACCAGCAGACGCTCGCCACCGACCCCGCCGCGCGCGGCATTGATGTGCGCGCGCAGCTCATCGCGTTCTACGAGAGGCACTACCACGCAGCCAACATGCGACTCGTCGTCGAGTGCAACGAGTCGCTCGACACACTCGAGGCGTGGGTGCGCGAGTGCTTCGGTCCCGTCAGGGGCCCTCCCGCGTCTCCGCACGTGCGCGCGGGCGGCGTGTGCTGTCTGCCGGGTGACTGCTTGCACAACGCGTCCGCCAATTCCGCGCCGTCGAATGCCGGCGCCGTGTTCGGACCCGTCTATTTGCCCCTTCACCCGCTGTGCGAACGCGTCCCGCCGACTTACGGCGTCCACGGCGACCCCTTTTCATTTGCGGGTTCTCAGTTCCACACGCTCACCCTCGTGCAGAGCGTCAAGGACACGCACGAGCTCGAGATTGCGTTTGTGCTGCCGTGCATGACGTCAAAGTACCGCTGCAAGCCCCTCAACTACGTTGCCGAGCTGCTCGGCCACGAAGGTGCGTCGCTCTCTCCCTCTCTCTCGTAGCGCGCGTCACTTGTATTCAGTCCTATAACTTCTCTTTTCCACTTTATTCCGCTTGTTCATTATTGTCTCCGACACGCCATTGACTCCGGTTGTTGCGGTGCCCGCAGGCCCCGGCAGCGTCCTCTCCATCCTGAAGGCCCGCGGCTGGGCAACGTCCCTGTGCGCCGGCAACTTTGGCGGCGGGCACGAACGCAACGCTTCGTCGACGCTCTTCCAAGTGTCCGTCACGCTCACGGACGCCGGCATCGACAGCGTCGCGTCTGTCTCGTCCCTCGTGTTCCAGTACCTCGCGCTGCTTCGGTCGGTCGGTCCGCAGCGACGACTGCACGACGAGTTTGCGGCCATTGCGCGCACGTCGTTTGCGTTTCGCGAGCGGGACGAACCCATCGATTACGTGGAAGAGGTGGCGACCGCCATGCTTTATTATCCCGACGAGCACGTGCTTGCGGGCGACTACCTCTACTTTACTTACGACCCCGACGCCATCTCCTACGTGCTGGACCGCCTGCGCCCCGAGACGCCGTGCGTGACGCTCGTCTCTCGCCTGTTCGAGGCGAACAAGGTCCCCTTCCCTGGTGCTCCGTCCCTCTCTCTGGTCGAGCCGTACTTTGGGACGGCGTTCTGTCGCATGCCCATTCCCGCCGCGTTCTTGAGCGAGACAGATCCGAACGGCGCCCTCGATCCGGCGCTCTCCCTCCCCGCACCCAACGAATTCGTCGCGACGGACTTCTCCATACGCGAGCCCGACACGCCCGCGCACCACGTGCCCGTGCTCGTGTCGTCGACCCCGCTCGGCAACGTGTGGCACAAGAAGGACACAAAGTTCTTGATGCCGCGAGCGAACATCTTTGTGCACCTCATCGCGCCCTTCGTCCACGACTCCGCCGCCGGGGCCGCACTTGCGGACGCCTACGCGCTCGCCCTCGACCACTCCATGCGCGACTTTAGCTACGCTGCCGAGATTGCCGACGTGAGCTATTCGCTCTCCGCGGGTCCCGTGGGCCTCATCCTCAAGGTCGGCGGCTTCAGTCACAAGTTACCCGTGCTGTTTGAGCGCATCGTCTCTCGCATGGCCTCGTTTTCGTGCGACGACGCCGCCTTTGCGATGGTGCGCTCGCAGCTCCTCCGCCGCTACGCCAACGCAGACCTTCGCCCGGGCAAGCTCGCAAACTCGGGACGCCTGTGCGTGCTCGTCGACGTGCGATGGTCCAACGCTGACAAGCACCGCGCACTCTCCACGGCGACTCTGGCAGACCTCGCCGCGTTCTCGGCTGCGCTCCGCGGACGGGTGTTTGCGGAGGCGCTGTTCCACGGAAACTTGACTGCAGCCGAGTCTGTGGCGATGTTCGGCATGCTGCAGCGTCACATGGGCTTTTCTGCCCTTCCCGCTGCAACGCAGCCGTTCGAGCGGTGTCTTGCGCTCCCCACGGGCTCTGCCGTGCGCTCGCTCATCAACGCAAACCCCGAAGACGACAACAACGTCGTCGAGAACTATTTTCAGGCGGAGGAGGCGTCGCTCGAGGCGTGTGCGCGCGCCGAACTCGCCGAGTATTTCATGGAGGAGCCCTGTTTTGATTACCTGCGCACGCGTCTGCAGCTGGGCTACGACGTCGGGTGTGGGTTTCGCAACACGTGCGGGCGCCTCGGGTTTGTCGTGCGCGTCGCGTCGCAGGCGAGCCGCTTCACGACGGCGGACGTGGACGCGCGGATTGAGGAGTTTTTGGGGCTGTTTTTGGCGCGCATGGAGGCCATGTCGGACGACGACTATGCGCAGGGCGTGGAGGCGCTCGTCTCGAACAAGCTGCGCCCGGACTACTCGCAATCGGAAGAGGCCGACCGGTTGTGGGTCGAAATTGTCGACAGGTGCGTGCGAGTGTGTGTGCTCGTGTGAGTGAGTGTGTGTGTGTGTGTGTGTGTGTGTGTGTGTGTCCGTTAGGGAACATAATGGGTATCTTTGTTACGAACTTCCCTCTGTTTTGTATTGCGAACCCGAGTGCTCACGCGCCATTCCTATCTCCCGTCCCTCCACTCTTGTCAGGTACTACGAGTTTGATCGCAACAAGGCCGAGGCGGCTGTTATCGCCACCATGCCGCGATCGCAGGTCATCGCCTTCGTCCGCGAAATCCTCGTCGATCGCCACTCGCGCCGCAAGCTGAGCGTGCGCGTGCTTGGCCGTGGAGAGGCGCACCCGGCGCCGACGGACGGCACGCCTGCGTTCACCAGCGAGGAGGACGTTGCGAAGCTCAAGGCGTCGTGCACGTTCTACGCCCCGCTGACGGCCGCGAGGGCCTCTAAATATATTGCGCACTCGTGAGGGTGTTGCACGTGTGCATTCGCCGCTTTTTGGGCTGCCATTATTGCCAGAGTGTCAGTGGGCGGCAGCTTCGTCGGCTGAATGAATAGTACAGTGTAACGTTACAAACAACACACGCCCCCACGATGCATCCACATTCGCCAAGTCGCAATACCCGTCCCCGACCTCCTTTCGCCAGCCTCGCGCCCCTCATTCTTTTACCTTCTCACGAACAGCCCAAACCATTACCAACCATGTCGGACGCCGCTGCAAGCTTCAGCTCGCTCTCCGCGGAGGTCGTCGTGGAGCACATCGCTCACTTTCTTACAAACGCCGACGTGTGCCGCCTCGCCAAGGTCAACAGCTTCCTTCGTCGCTTTCTCTCGAACGCGCGCCTTCTCTACCTCTGGCCCCTGTACGAGAACATGTACCTTGACGACGCCGACTTTCGTCGCGAGTTTGCCGCGTGGCTTCCGAGGAATCGGCTCGCGCTAACGGCGAGGAAGATTGAAGATTTGCCTGCCTTGTTCGGCATCCACACTGCAGACCTTACGAAGCTGCGTACTTACGCGTACGTATTCGCTCGACCTTAGGCCACTACAGGGCGTTGCGGTCGTTCAGTTCTTTTACATAGGGGCCAAGCACAATTTGGACCCGCTCGCGGATGCTTCGACGATCGTTACGGAGCGCTTCGTTCTCGGCGTGAAGTTTCCCCGCTTTTCGCGGCTTCGGGAGTTCCGCGTGCTTGATGTTTGCTTCAAAGATGTTGCGGGCGCAACGACGTCCGAGCTCGACGTCGCGCCATTTGCGACGACGGCCACTCTGCAGCTCAAGGAGGTCCGCAGCGTCGCTCCGTTGGTTCGTCCACGCAACGTCCACCTCTCGAAGTGTCCCGAACTGGAGGACGTGTCCCCACTGGCAGGCGCGCATTCCGTGACGATGGTCGATTGCCCCCGCGTGGTTGATTTTTCGCCCCTCTCCGCCGTTCGATCTGTCGCTCTCCTGCGCTCCTCGCTCGTTGCCGTGCCGGACGCACTGCGCCGCGTGCCTTGCCTCGACCTCTCGGGGTCCGTGTGGCTCGTCGACGTATCCGCTGCCGCGAATGCGCGCACGCTCATCCTGCGCGACTGTCCACGCGTGGGTGGCGACATGTCCGTGCTCGGCGGCGTGCACCATCTCGACCTCGCGTTTAGCGATCACCCTGAGGACGGCTGTTACGACTGGCCGGAGACGGGATACCCGGGTCGCGATGTGTCGGGCTTGGGGCGCGTGCACACGCTCATCCTCTACAGCAACGATTTTCGCGGCACAACGGGACTCGGCGGGAATTACTACCTTGACCTTCGGCGTGTGATAGGTGTGCCAATAGAGCCACCGGTGGATTGTTCAGTGCTTGGCCGCGTCCACACGCTGTTCTTGAACGGCGAAGTCGACGTGAGCTTCCTCGGCGGCGTCCACTCCCTAGATGTGAGCGGCTCTTACGGCATCACTGACGTGTCGTGCTTGGGCGGCGTTCATACGCTGGACTTGTCGTCGTGCAGAGGCGTCGTTGACGTCTCCAAGCTCGGTCATGTCCACACACTGACAGTGAACTGGTGTTCGGTGGTAGATGTTTCGGCGCTGGGTGACGTCCACACGCTGTCGGCAAGCGGTCTGTCATCTCTAACGGACGTGTCGTGCCTCGGAAGAAACTACTCTTTGAATCTCTCCAATTGTCAAGGCATCACGCACGTGTCGGCGCTGGGGCGTGTTCATTCGCTTGACCTCTCCAATTGTCGAGCCATCACGAACGTGTCGGCGCTGGGGCGTGTTCATTCTCTTGACCTCTCCAATTGTCGAGGCATCACGAACGTGTCGGCGCTGGGCGGCGTGCACTGCCTCAACTTGACGGAACTGCGCAGGTGTGACGGACGTTTCGGGACTTGGCGCGGTGCGTACGTTGTGTTTGCGCCGCTGTACTTCAGTTCGCGATGTGTCTGCGCTTGCTCGCGTTTCGAAGCTCGACATTTCTCAGTGCGATCCGTCGCTGGACACAAGCGCTCTTGACAAAGTGCGCTGCCTCACCGTCAAATAATAATAATAATAATAATAACAATAATAATAAAACTTGAGGACCGCGATCCCGGTCATATCACATCACTTTCAGCAGGTCATAGGGCGGCGAGCGCAGGAAGATCGTTCGTCGCCATGAATTGGCGTAGACGTTCGCGAGCGCCTGAAAGTTTAAATATTAAAATAATAGACAAACAAATTGAACGACAATTCGACGGCCAACAAAGTCACTCAGTCAGTCCTCGGCGACTAAGCCTTCTTCGAGGGTTGCAGTTAAGTTGGAGAATCATGAAAACAGGAAAAACAGTGCGAGAACTCGAATTTGGAGTTATGCACACGCGCAGTGGACGGACCGTACTCGTCTGCTAGGTAAACAGCAAGTCTTGTATTAATTGTCATCCATCGGCCCTTATGGCAGCCCGAGTGCCGAGTGCCCACCCGTGAGGGACGCCTGCAGCCACTCGCCAAACACGCCATACATCGCGGCATAGTCGTGGCGCGCGTGCGTAGTGCCCTGCCTCTCGTCATAGCGAATGAGCTTGGCCATCGCATCCTGCAGAGGGGGCGATTGAATCCCCGGTGAGCGCGTACGTGCACAGTGACCACAACGATTTGGGTCAACTCAACGCGCAAGAAATGAGTACACACAGCTCGACCGAAACACAAAAAGTCTGCGCGCGACACAGCAACAGTCAACGGATCGACACTCAGGTACGTGATACATATACTATCCACTGCCCTCCTGCACATAAGCTACACCCACCAGCAGCGCGCCCTTGACTTTCGACACGTCTTCGCGCGACGGATCACCCAACTGCGCCGCAAGCGCCTGCACGCGCGGCTGCACGAGCTCGCGGACGGCTTCTGGGCCCAACGCCGCAATGCCAGTGATCGCACCATAGCGCACAGAGAGCGGCTTGTCGTCCTTCAGCGCCGCCGTGAGCGTCTTGGCAATTCGCCTCTGAGTTGAGTGCGCAGTTGGGTGTGAGTGTGTGTCCGTGCGTTTCCGCGCGCATATGTGTGTGTGTGTGTGTGTGTGTGTGTGTGTGTGTGTGTGTGTGTGTGTGTGTGCACGCGCGTGCGTGAGTGTGAGGTTACGTGAAGCACACTGCATGCAGCGGCACTTCCATCGCACGATAGCGAGCACGTGCCACACGTCCCCACGACTCACACGTACGATACGACAGAGGAGGGCGCACCTGCAACGTGTCATACTTGTCGCCGTACTTTGCAATGACGCGCTCGACAATTCCCGCGGCCATGTCACGCAGCGACCAGTGGTCCTCTCCCGAGCGGAGCCCCAATTTTCCAACGAGGCACGTGAGTATCGCCGGCATAAGTTGGTGAAGCTGCGCGCGTTTCATGTGAGCGAAAACCGACAGAGATGGCCGTGGAACGCGCTCAATGTGTACATGCGTGTGGACGGAGCTTTGGCATGTGCGCATGCTGGCGGCAACCGCACACAGAAAGTATAATGCCACTTCGCTCCCACACTCACATAGGGTTCGAGGAAGATCGACTGGTTTGCCAGCAGCGATTGCACCATCTTCATCAGCTGGAGTAGTGCGGCGAGGTGCTTGATGTTTTCCGTCACCTGCGCAAAGGGCGCACGGTGAGGATTGGTGAACGGGATAGAGGGGGAGGGGGAAGAAATATGGGCACAGCGACGCGGTCGCGGGCGCGGCCCGTGGGGCTCCATTTACAATCGGAACACACGGCAAACACAAACGTACAGGAACATTATACAGCGCAAATGTGTGTCCGCCAGAGCGCAAACGGACGCCTATGCACAGCCCCACCCGTCACTTCAACATTCACCAACACAGCCCCAACTTCAACGCCCAGCCCTTGCGATGCAGACGCGCACCTTGTCTAGCACAAACTGGCACAGGTACGGCACCAGCTGGTGCAGGCCGGGGTCCGATTTGAAGCAGTCGAGCGCCGCCCCGCGCGCCTCCGCCGACCCGTTAAAGTCCAGCACTGCCGTCGTGATGCGGTCAA
Source organism: Pigoraptor vietnamica (assembly GCA_943704525.1). Lineage (NCBI taxonomy): Eukaryota > Filasterea > Ministeriida > Capsasporidae > Pigoraptor > Pigoraptor vietnamica. The sequence goes on along the minus strand of CALSCQ010003334.1, from coordinate 6,329 downwards.
AGTACGTCTGAAGTTCGCGAGAGAGCACCTGCCGCACGAGTGGGCGCACGTCCGCGCCCTTTCCCGCGGCGTCCGCGAGACCACCGCCGGTTGCGGCAGCGACAGCCGCTGCGACGGCCTTGTCGGCGGGCTGTGGGCGCGCGCCGACGCCGGGCGGCCGTGCCTCGGAGCTCACTGTAAAGGGTGTACGCCATGAGCCGGCAAACGTGGAACAGAGACACAAGGTAAAGGTATGCAGTCCGTCAGTGGAGGGAGGGGAATGGAAAACGAAGAACAAAAACCGCTGTGCAAGGCCTGATTCGAACGCACGTACCTGGCGGGTTTTCCGGGATGGCCGGCTGCACGCCCTCAATTGCGAGCCAGTGCGCTGCGCAACGGCACACAATTTACGTTAGAGATTATTGTCGATGTCATCGCCCGTCAGACACCGTAAAGAAGGAGTATAAAGCAGAGCGAACGCGCGAAACGACGAAGATGGGGGAGAGAAAAGGGGCGAAGATAGAACGCGAGAAGTGCGTGCGTGCGTGCATGCGTGCGCAACAAGTGACGGCAAGCACAAAGGTGCACAAAATTAAGTGTGGCAAAGTGCACTGGGTGAGAGGGCACAGCACGCACCCGTGAAAGACACGTCGACAGGCACTTTTGGAAGGGGTGCGCTAATGACCGACGCCAAGTCGATCTCCTCGTCCTCGGCATAATACACGTCCGTGCGACCGCCGTCCACCACAAGCGGACGGAACACGACGGGCTCGGGTGCCGTGTGTCCGTACACGGCCTGCGGAGCCAAAACCGCCAAGGGTTGGAGAGAAGAAATGAAACGAAACAGAGAGTACGGTAGCAATCGAAGTCGGCATAGAGCTGACTGTCCACATTAAGATTTAGGCCGCGACATTAACAGCAGCTACACACACACACACACACACACACACACACACACACACACACACACACACACACACACAGACGCCCGCACACGCCCGCACACGCCCGCACGCACGCGCACACACACACACACACACACACACACACCACACACACACACACACGCGCGCGCGCGCACACACGCACACACCTCAATGTTCTTTACGCGCAGTGCGCTGTTGATGTCCTCTGTGGTCAACTTGGACCGCTTCGAATGCTTCATAAACTTGAGCGCATCCTGCGGTATTGCGCCACATGTCAGTGAATGCATGAGCGCATAAAGACGCACACACATATCCCAACAAACATACACACACGCACGCACACACACACACACACACACACGCACGCACGCACGCACACACACACGCACACACACACACACACACACACACACGGCGCGCGCGCACACACACAACACCCACACCCACACACACACGCACACACACACACACACACGCACACGCACCTGAATAATGTCGCGCAGCCTATATTCCACATCGGGAATGAGCACGCCGAGGATGCCGTCGCTCAGAGCGTCCACACCCACAGACTCCGCCGACAGACGGATGGCCTCGCGCGGGATGGCGCTCATTGTCGCAGACTGAGGGGGCGATCGCCCCACGCGTAACAAGCCCGCGCCCTTCCCCTCTTCTATCGCGCCCCAGTAACAAGTCCCGCAACCCTTCCTCTCTTCTGCCGCTTGTCTCCACAAGCAAACGACCCAGTCCCTCCGCCTAAAAACGTTGAAAGGGAACTGTAATGCCGGCAGTTCAAAGGCGACAGTCGTGATCATGTGATCTCACGTGATTGTGCACGTGACTGTGGTGTGTTACTCGTGTACGCCGTCGCCAGTGTCAGCTCGCTCTCCGCGGAGGTCGTCGTGGAGCACATCGTTCCCTTTCTAACAAACGCCGACGTGTGTCGCCTCGCAAAGGCCAACAGCTTCCTCCGCCGCTTGAGCTTGTGCAGTGTCGGCGCGTAAAAGACGTGTCTCCACTCCGTCGCGTCTCACCACCGCGTACTGGGGGAGTGGACAGGAGTGACGGACGTTTCTGCGCTCGGAAGCGTGCACACACTCATGCGTATCCGTTGTACGGCAGTTGTGGATTGTGTCTTCCCTGCGGACTGTGCCTGATTTGTACTTGTGGCTGTTCCCTGATGCCAACACTCACACACTGACCCACGTGCACGCCGCCGCCGCGGGTGCGGTGAGTCTTCGTATATGAAATCTTGGGATTGGGTCCGTGAGTGAAATAAATAGGGCCAGGTCCAATGCATCGCAGACGCAGTCGGTTTGCCTGTAACCATTTCCCGAAATGTTGGGTTTGTAGGATATTGCTTGGGACCAGGGCCTTCTCACCGACCGGCACTGCCAGCGGGGTGCCAACCTGCTCTGGCTGTGGCGTGCATCGCGAGTCTGCAGGATAGCGTGCTGTCTGACTTCCCACTATAATGTGGCCTGTTCGAAAAACGTCCCATTCCCAGCACAAAACCACAGCCTCATATACTTAAATGACTGGACCGGCAACGGCAGCAATCCCATGTGTGCATGGGGCCATGCCGGCTGGCACAGAGGGCGCACGCGGGAAGCGCGCAGACCGCCCGATTACTCGTAGTGGCCGCGCGTGGCGAATTCCTGGTCGTCGTGCTCCGCGTCGAGGCGCAACACGTAGTCGCCCTTGTACACACCGTCGCTGTCGTTCTTGTCCGCATAGCCCAGCTGGTTGCTCACAAAGCGACACGTGCCGTGCACCTGCGAGCTGCTCCAGTGTGTGTGGCCGTAGACCCACGCCTTTGCCGCGGGCTTACCGGCGACGATCTCGGTGAGGTTGCGCCCGTTCGTCTGATACAGCGACATCGGGCCGCGCTCGCGGGAATCGGCAGCGTGCACGTTCTTGGTGATGGGGGCGTGGTGAGTGACCACAACACACGGCATCTCCGACCGCTCGCAAGCGTCGACCTGCGCGGCAATGTAGGCGAGATGGTCGTCGTGAAGGGCGTTTGTGTCCTCCACTGTGAGCAGGCGCTCGTTCGTCCCGTCGGCAGACTCGGTGTCGGCAATGCTAATCTGGTAGTAATCGTTGACGATGCTCTCGTAAAAACGGTGTGCTGCGCCGGGCAGCCGTGCCCACAGGGTCGCGCCAATGAAACGGATGCCGCGAATGTCAATCGTGCTCTTCTGGAGATAGTGGACGTTGGCAAGGGCGGCGCAGAACTCACGCGTGCGCGTGTCGACGTCGTCGATGGCACAACCATAGTACTCGTGGTTCCCCGCAACGACCACCACGGATTCCCACTTTGACGCGACGTGCCTTAGGAACGCCTCATACTGGCTCTCCCTCAAATCGCCCTTCTTGCGAATAATCCCAATGTCACCACACAGCACCAGCACGGGCGCCAGCACGGGGATGTTGTGGACGGCGACGGCCCACTCCTTTGTTGTGCCGTGGAAGTCCTCGTCGCCAAGAAACTCGAGGTGAAGGTCCGAGAGGAGCTGGATCGACGTGAGAGGCGCGGCCATGCCGAGTGCGAGAGCGGCGCGAAGGGGATTAATGCGAGAGCGAACACACGAGAAGAACGACAAGCAGCTAGCAGTTCACTTTGCTCTATTCCTTGTGTAGCGAGTCGCTGGCAATCACCTGATGTATGTGTGTGTGTGTGAGTGTGTGTGTGTGTGTGTGTGTGTGTGTGTGTGTGTGTGTGTGTATGTGTGTATGTGCGTGTGCATGTGTGTGTGTGTGTGTGTGTATGTGTGTGTGTATGTGTGTGTGGTAGCGTTGAGCAATACACACAACAAAAGATAACCCTAACCACAAACACACGTGACCTCCGCACGTGACGCTGTTACATCAGCTGATTCCGTGTGCACGCCCCCGACGTCACCGAGACACTTGCAGTCCGGAAGAGCCCCAACAACCCACGCGTGACTGCGTGTGCATGTGCATGTGCGTCGTGAAGACGCTCATTCCTTCTTCGCTCGTTGTGCGCACCCGTCTTCCATTTTCAGTCAGATCGTAATCGTAAATCGCTCACTCCCTGCTGCCTCTCGCACTTGTTAATCATGGCGAGCCCGCTCGCGACCTTCACCACGAGCGCGGCGCTCGGTGACTACGACTGTCTCGTCGTTGTTGCCGACTCCATCGAACGTGTGCGCGCAAGTGCAGCCTCTAATCCCACCCTCGGACTTGATGGCGTTGCGCCTGCCGTGCTCGCGGCGAAGGCTGTCGATGCCGCTGTGGGCCAGGTTGTAAGCGTGATTGCAGTTCCTGGAGTGTGCGGCGGCCGCGTCGTCTTCACCCCGACGGGTCCTCTCACGAGGGACTATGACGACGTGCGCAGGTTCGCGGATGCGGCGAGTGCGGGCGTGAAGCGCGCGCTGAAGGCCGGCTCTCGCCACCCCCTCGTGGCCGTTTTTCCCGTCGGTGCGGGGACGTCCGATCCGCAGCACCAGCAGCGCTTGCAGTCGCTCTACACGCGGTCGGTGGAAGTGGCGCTGTTGGCGTCGCAAGCGGGCCTGCATACGCCACTCGAGGTCCTCGAGCACGACGCGGACTCCGTGAAGGTCCGTTCTGTCGGAATTCTCGTCGGTTCGCAGGCCATCGGCGAGCGACTCTGCCGGTGCGTGAATGCGATCGAGTCCGGACGCGTCGTTGCGCGCGACATTGCGGGAGGGGACCCCGAACGCATGGCGCCCCCTCGCGTGGCAGAATACGTGGTGAAGGCGTTTGCCGGCACGTGCGTGGGCGTGGGGGTCACGACCAACCCCGACGTCCTTCGCAAGGAGTACCCTCTCCTTGCGGCTGTTGCGCGTGCGACGTGGGCTGTGCCGAGGCACGCGCCGTGTGTCATTGACCTCGAGTACAACCCTCCTGTGCCCGGCGGTGTCACGACGACGCTCATGCTTGTTGGCAAGGTGTGCCTTGCGATGTCGTATGGGATGGCCCGTGTGAGGCTTACATGATAAGCCGTGCCCCTCTTTTTGGGATTGATGTCTCACGTCTCCCCTCGCTCGTTGTTCCCGGTCCGCAGGGCATTACGTACGACACGGGCGGCGCGGACATCAAGACGGGCGGCGCGATGTCCGGAATGCACCGCGATAAGTCCGGCGCTGCCGCTGTCGCCGGTTTCTTCAAGGTGACGTTCAGTGTGATGCCGTTTTGTTCCACGCATACTCTTACGTGTACGCTGTGGCCTTTGCCCTGCGTTTGCCTGCTGTGCTTATAGGGATTGTGTCTGTATCGCAGATTCTCTCGATTCTTCAGCCGCCCAACCTGCGCGTTATCGGCAAGCTTGCCGTCGTGCGCAACAGCGTCGGCTCGGGTGGGTGCTCACGTTTACTTGGGTAGGGAAGAGGAGCTTAAAAGTGGGCGCGGGAGCTGTTGGTCCAACCACGTTTTGTGCAAATGAGCTCGGGGTGCTCGAGCATAACGGTAGAAGGAGTGAAAAGGAGAGACGAAGAGTCTCTTACCAACTTGAGATGTGTGTGCGTCTGTCCATTCTGCAGAGGCCTATGTGGCGGATGAGATCATTGTCTCCCGCGCCGGAGTGCGGGTGCGCGTTGGTAACACGGACGCTGAGGGAAGGTGTGTGTGTGTGTGCGCGCGCGCGCACGCAGGCAAATTCATGCACAGTCGTATGCACACACTAGACAATACGTGCGACGCCCTTTCCTTAGACTGGTGCGACATCATTAACACACACACACACACACACACACACACACACACACACACACACACACACACACTGCGAAGTCGATGGACAGCCGTCTGTGCTTTAAGCTGATCCGACATCGCTCCCTTGCGCCCAGGATGGTCATGGCCGATCTTCTCGCACAGATGCGCGAGCGTGCGATTGCCGAGTCCTTGCCCAATCCACTCCTCTTTACTGTCGCAACGCTCACAGGACACGCTATCCGCGCTTACGGCCCTAACTACACGGTGCGTGTACGCGTGCGTGCGCAGGGTGCTAAGTTGGAATGGCGCGTGTTTGGTGACCCCACACTCGTTTGTCGTCGCTGCAGCTTTCTGCATTTGCTGACGTTTTACCCCTGCTGACTGTTACACTGCCCACATACATGTACGCGTAACGCTGCACAGGCTATCGTTGACAATGGACCAGCACGTTACCTCGGGGTCCATCGCATGCTGTCGAGCGCCGGCGACGCGTGGGGAGAGCCGTTTGAGATTTCCACGTGGGTTCGAGTGCCTCTCTGTTCCCATTTTCTTTCTTCCACAATTTCCGTGTTATAAGTTATTAGTTCGCGAGGCGAGTGCCGTGCATGCGTGGCTTCCCTCCTCCCTCGCCTTTCTTTCGATACATTGTGGATCTGTCCACGTTGTGTCGGAGACGCATGCCCCGCTCACAACCAATGTGTGATGGCTGATTTCTATTCCTTCCCCCCC
>CALSCQ010003331.1:0-15952 GCA_943704525.1 Pigoraptor vietnamica | reverse complement strand
GAATTCGTCCAAAACTTTTTCGGCGGGCAGATTGATTCACGATCGCCGACTCCGTCCGAAAAAATAAACGACCGAACTCGCCCAAAGTGCTGATGTCGCACTCGCTGCAGGCGTCCAAACACTATCTCGACTTTGGGTTTGCGAAGAACAAGCGGTGCCCAGTCGACGAGGACCTGCGCGATAAGATTGTGCTCGCCAGCAAGAAGGGTATGGTTCTCGTTTTGCTTGTAGGATGCTCTTGCTTTCACTCTCAGACACACTCACAAACATGCACATGTACACATACATACATACATACACACACACACACACACACACACACACATACGAATGGCGATCCGAAGCCGTCTTATCGAGTGAGCGACTACGCTCTGTTGCGATGGGTGTTCTTGTGTACTGATGCGCACCCCCTGCGGTTCGCAGGCAAGCACACGATCAAGTACAACTTCCACCTCCCCCAGAAGGACAGCCGCTATTCCCTCACAATACGGCCCATGTCGGGAATCATCAAAAAGGACTCGACGTTCATGAAGGTGCGTCGAAGGCCCGTCGGCTTGTGTGCGAATGCCGGGCGCGCGCATGTGTGTGTGTGTGTGTGTGTGTGTGTGTGTGTGTGTGTGTGTGTGTGTGTGTGTGTGTGTGTGTGTGAATGCGCGATGGCGCGTATGTGTGTGTGTGTCTGTGTCTGTGTTTGTGTGTGTTCATGTGCCTGTGCCGTTGCGTACGCGTGTATTTTGCGAAGAACAACACGGGCGGATGTTTAAACATTCACATTATGCCACGCAGTCTTCAAAGCCACTCGCTGAAGAAATTGAGTTTGTGCTCAACTGCAAAACGACAATCAAGCTGTCGACCGTCGTGCGAATGGACGTCGAGGGTAAGCGTTACGCGTTATCTCCCCTGTCTTTCCTTTTGTGTGCCGGTCGGTCCTTTGTGACGCGAGTGCACCTCCCTTCTTCACAGACGGTCCCGACCACTTTTTCGTGATCAACGTGCACTCGGACGAGTGTGCGTTTGGCGTGGACCTCGGGGACATCAGCCTCGTCGACGACAGGGGCTATCAGGTGCCGCCCATTCTCAAGACTCTCCGCGACTGCTTTGTGCAGTGCAAGGGGTTCAGCGAGGTGGGTGAGATACGAGCGTGTTTCTCGGAACTGTCTGCATGTTGGGCCCTGTCTGACTCCGACGCGAGTTGCGTCACGAACTGCCTGCATGTTTGGCAGTGTACGTATGTCTGTTTACTCTCGTCGCGCACGGTACGATATCTTTCCCCAGCGGGCGCTTCTAATTCAAATGTCCCGCCACGTGCAGCCCGGCGTTTTCCGCAACCCCGGTGACGAGACGGAAGTGAAGGCGCTGAAGCGTGCGCTCAACAGCGGCACCTTTGGCGGTTCAAAGGACGCGAATGCCATTGCGACCATCATCAAGGTTCGTTGTGTGTCGTATCGCAGTGCAGTCAGACGGAGTTCACTTTGGTAGAAATCATGCACCTGCGCTTACGGATGCACCCTGGCTACTCAGTATGCATGCGTCTGCTAATGTTCCCTGTACGTGCCTCACGCGTAGATGTGGTTCCGCGACCTGCCGCGGCAAGTCTTGTCGGATCTCCCGACGTCCGTCCTTCTGGCGGAGAGCGACACGCAGGACAAGGCCGTCGCCGCCTTCAGCCGACTCGGCGAGCCCAACCGCGGCATTGTCTCGTGGCTGCTGGACCTTCTTGCGGACGTCGCGCGGCAGGAGGCGTCAAACCAGATGAACGCGCACAAACTCTGTGGGTCTCTCTGTCGGTGACGTCATTGTGTCTCTGTGCCTCGGACGCCTTCAGTATTAGGCGCTTTGTGGATGCCTTACTTAGGGGCATCGTCTGATCTTATCCCTATGCGCAGCCATTGCGATCACGCCGAACCTCTTCTCTGTCCCCACGGACATTCCCCCGCAAGAGTCGCTGAAGCTGTCGCAGGGCGTCGTGACGTTCTTCATGCACCTCATTCAGCACCGAAAGGCGACATAAGGACGTCGACATGGCTAAGACACCGCGCGTCGCGCCCTCATGTATTGGAATAACACTTGCGTTTGTCGAACTTGTGTGCGCAAATTAGGCTGTGCTAATCGCGTGCGTAGGTGTGTGGGATATGTCTCTGCGTCACCGTCAAAAAGCCCGACCGCCACCTCAAGCGGCCTCCGTTGTCGTAATCTGCTGGTGTAATATGTAAGTGTGAACGTGCTTAAGGCGCACGCAAGAGTACAGTTGTAAGTGTAAAGTTGTATGTTTCATGTTGTCGTCACTCCTTTGCGGCCCCGGTGGTTACCCTTCTGCGCAAAAACTGCGCGCCACCGCCGTTGTCGTAGTAGTGCACTTCTGCGGACAATATCTCATGTCTCTCACGACATGTAATTGTTCGAACTCTCAACCCCTCGACACTGTCGTCGTATGCTGCGCACTGCACTGTGAATCTATGACGCCTGTATCCCTCGCCCTTTTGCTTTTAAACGCACGCACGCGCGAAAACGCCGACGCTTCTGTTGCGTCTGTCTACATCGACGCATCATCGTCGCTGTCGCTACTCTCGGAGATATCGACGCCGCTGTTGATATCGGACTCGGATTCGCTCGAGGACGAGTATGCATCGCATCGCCAGTCCCATCCGCGGAAACTCTGCTTGCGCGGGGTGCGGGGCTCGCTGCCGACAGCCGACAGCCGATCTTTCATCGATCGAACTTTCTCTCGCTCCTTTTCTCTCTCTCTCAAGTCGGTCCGCGTGCGCGTGGGTTGCCTGCTGTCGCGCTTTAAAGGCAGCGGCGGCCCGCGTTCGTCCGCATACGAGGCGATGATACGCGGCCTCGCGGGTCTGCCCTTACGATGCGTCCCCCGGGGCCGCGTGGAGTAGGCTAGCCGCTTGCTGTTGACCTGTCTCGGCGTACATATGACTAACATCGCCTGCGCCCGCATTTGCTCGGCGTCCGCCGCTGTCTTGCCGCCGATGACGACGCGATTGCGTCCGTCCCCGGCGAAGTGCGCAACAACTGCATTGGGGTTGCGCGCGTGAAGCCGGCTGATGTCCGTTGACAGCAACCGCATATACGGCGGAACGGAAATATCGTACGCCACGGGACGTCCCCTGCCACCGAGAGTGTGCGCCGGCATCGACGTTCGGCTGTTCGTAACAGCGGTCTCGTACTCAGCGCCCGCAAGAAGAAATGTCAGCGAAAGTGCGAGCTTCCACTTGAGCGCATCGCGGCAGCGTTCTTCGTGCGCTTCGTCGATGTGCACGACCACTTGCGCACAGCTGCGTTCGCCGATCTTCGCCGCGATGCACGCCGTGACAATCCGCGAGTTGATGTTGAGGAATGCGAGATACCGCGACACGCGCGTGGCCATTTCCTTGTCCTTGCCCTTGCCCATCGCCTCTTGACTGCGCGTGACACAATCGCCGTCCTTGCCGAATTTCTTAAAGGGAAACAAGCGCTTGATATGATTGTCGGGAACGCGCATGGTGAATACGCGGCATCCGCGCGCGCACTCGGCGACCTCGAGGGCAAGGTCGTCCCTGCCGCAGAATGCGACTCGCTCGTTGGTGCGGCCGAGAACGTGGAAGTTCGGGTCGCCGGCGATGGCTGCGTCAACGGAGAGGCCGCCCATAAGCTTCTCGAGTACGTCGGCGTCGTTCGGCGATGCGGCGGCGATAATGGCGACCGTCACGCCGTCGTTCGTCCGTGCCGTGGTCACAATCGCACATGCCTGGACGCGTCGGGCCTCTTCCATGCGACGCGTGACTTCGTCCATGTGGAGATTTCCCACGTCGACGACGCGCCACGACTTGCCGCCGCTGTCGCGCAGCGACGCCACGGAGTCGAGCTCCTTCTGCACCGAAAGCTTGACGAGGAGCGCGGTCGCGATGAGGTCGAGGGCAATTCGAAGCCGATCGACCGTGACGTAAGAGTCCGCGGGCAGCTGCACCTCCACGTTTCGCGCGGGGTACGCACTTTCGACCGCCGTGATCTTCACGCACGCGTCGAAAACGCCCTCGGGAGACTCCAGTGCCCTTCGCAGAAACTCCTCCACGGCGGCTTCGCTGGGATACGTGCCGCCGTCGCTGCGTTCGCTGCGTCTGGATCTGCGGCTGGGTGCAGCGCTGGTAGTTGCCGGGACAGTGACCTTGATGAGGCCGTTGGGCAGCGACTCCGTCCATATGGCCATGTCGCCGCGACCTCCAAACTGCACGAACGGTGGCAGTGGCGCATGCGCGATGGCGCGAGTGTCTGTTGTTGGCGTGCGCGTCGCAGAGGAGGGGCCGATCGTGGGCTGCGGTAGGTGTTGCGATGCGAGCGGAGCTGACTTGACACTGCCGCTCATGATGTTCTCGAGCATGGTCGCGTTTTCACGCGACTCTGCCGCAATGATGGCAACCGTCGCGTGGTCTGCCGTCTGCACGGTGGTGACAATCGCCACCGAATCGGCGCGCACGGCACTGTTCAAGCCGCGAAATATCTCGCCGCTTGTCCTGTCTTTCTGTGCAAATTCGACGACGCGCCAGGTTCCGCCCGGAGTGCCGACGGCCCGCAAACGTTCCGCCGATGCCATGTAGTCGCGGTCCGTCAGTTTTTGGACGAGTGCGAAGGCAAGGAACGCGCGCATGGCACGCCACAGAGCCTCATCTTCTTGCTCACTGTCGTTCGTGTCCTTCTTAGGAAGCACTTCGACGAGGCGCTGGCCGGGCCATACGCTGTGCGGCCTGTCCGCGACTGAAATCCGGTCGACATCAACCGCGAGCTGGCAGTGGTCGCGGAAAATCGCCGCCACTTCCTCTGCGGACGCCGGGAAAATGCCGCGTTGGGGCGGCCAGCGGGTTGGGACGACGAATTTGACATGCCCGGGGCGTCGCTGCCCATGAAGGCTCACACTGGGCGTTACAAATACTCCTACGTCGCCCTGGCCGCCCAGCGGTGTGAGCGACTCTGCGGCTGCGCGGGCGGCCGCCAGCGCTGACACGCCAGCACCGCGCTTATTGCGTGGCATGATTTTCTAGTCAGTCGCTTTCGCCGCGGCACTCGACTCTGAGAACAGCGGTCAGTGCTTTGTAAGTAGCCCACTGACAAAGGCCTGAAAGTGTTGGACAACTGTTGGACAAATAGCCGAAGAAGGAGGACTTGTGTCCGGACGTTGCACGGACAAATCACGTGACAGAAATAGCCACAAGACCGCATCCCAATCGTCTTCTTCAGCGACATTGAGAAGGCCTCACCCCACACACAAGTGCGAGCCATACGCTCTCGGCCACCATGAGTGCAAGCGAGGTGCTGTCCGAGTACGCGGTTGAGCTGCACATTGGCGCAATCGCGGCCGTTTTTGCCGTCCTTTTCGCCCTTTCGTTTCCCGCTTGTGAGCGGCTGTCGTCGCACTTTCGGACGCTTTCGCGCGACGTGAAAATTGACTGGTGCTCCCGGTGCGTACGACACGCTTTATTGTCGCCGTATACTTGTGGTGACCACGCGCCCGCGACACATGTCCTCTGCCTGTCGTCGCACATGCTTGTCCGCTTGTTCAGCCGTTTTGCATATACTCCATCTAACTGCTGTTGTCTAATATATGGCAGGGTGAACTCGAACATCCACGCCATCATCATCACCGCGCTTGCCGTGCGCGCACTCTACCTGGAGAGCGGCGATGCCTTCGCCGACGACCCCTTCACGTACATGTCGCCGCGCATGTACAACCTGCTTGCGCTGTGCGCGGGGTATCTCACGGCCGACGCCTTCATCATCTGCACCAACTTCAACGCGTTTGGGAACGCAAAGCTGAACATTCAGACGCTCGTGCACCACGCCGTGGGCATTTCGGGCATATACCTTGTGCTGGTGGGTGACCTGCGCTTGTTCGGCCTTGGGACCGAAGTGACCTTCGCTGCTGTATGAAACTTATGTCTTCCTTTGCCTGTTTCGCTTGTGTTAGTGTTGCCTTTCACACGCTCTCGTTTTGAGAGGGGAGCATTCGTCGAACTGCATTTCGTGTGAATGAGTCTCGTCTAATCGACTCATGGGTGTTGTCCCTGGCCTTCTGTCCCACAGAAAAATTCGGATTTCGCCTTCTTCATGACGTGGCGCGCTCTGTCGGAGGCATCGACACCCTTCGTGAATCTCCGGTGCGTGTAGAGGATATGAATGGTGTGTGTGTGTGCTTGTGTGTGTGAAGGTGACGATGGGTAGTGTCCGCGCTGTGTGTGTGTGTGTGTGTGTGGTGTGTGTGTGTGTGTGTGTGGTGTGTGTGTGTGTGTGTGTGTGCGTGTGTGTGTTTGTGTGTGGGTTGTGTCCTTGGCCGTTCGTGTCGAAACCATAAGGCAGACCCCGCACCTGCTGCGTACACATGGGTGTGCCGTATGTTTTTCCTCTCCGACCTGCATTCCATCCAACAAGCCCCTTCTGCCTGCGCAGGTGGTTCCTCGCAACCAACGACACGTGGAAGGCGGGCCACCTCTACGTCGTCAACGGCATCACGATGGTCCTCGTCTTCTTTGGGATTCGCATCGTCATGATCCCCTTTCTGTGGACGTGGACGGTGCAGGCGTCCGAAATGCTCTGGAGGGTGCGTGTGCAAGTGCGCGTCCGTGCGTGTGTCAGTGTGCGTCTGTGTGTGTGTGTGTGTGTGTGTGTGTGTGTGTGTGTGTGTGTGTGTGTGTGTGTGTGTGTGTGTGTGTGTGTGTGTGTGTGTGTGTGTGTGTGTGTGTGTGTGTGTGTGTGTGTGGTGCTGGTGGGGAGTTGGACTGGTGCGTCTGCGTGCGAGACCCACATTCAAATTCGAGTGCCTGCTAACACCACCTTCGCAACTCTCCACGCAGATCCCCCCCGTGCTCGTCGCCGTGTTCCTGTCGTACAGCGCTGTCCTTGACGCCCTCAACCTCTACTGGTTTGCGCTCATTTGGAAGGGCCTCATGAAGGCCATCCGGGGTGGGTCGTCCGAGGGGAAGGCCAGGAGAAAGACGCACTGAGGCGCGGGAAAACTGCGCCGCACTAAAAACTTGACAAACGCGTGCGCGTGTGCATGTGCGCCCATTCTTACTTTCGGCCTGTAACATGCATCTTTGCGCCCACGAAGAGTGAAAAGTTCCTATTGTTTGGCACAGTCGCCCATGCGACGCAGAGAATTGCAATTTGGCATATCAGTTGTGCAAGTTACTGATTCCCTGCATTCTCAAGCTGAAAACACGCACACACACACACGCACACGCACACGCACACACACACACGCACACACACACACACGGGCGCGCGCACACGCACCCGCACAATACGTGTATGCTTGGGACGCACAGACAATATACGCGCTCTTTCGTGAAAATAAGGGATGGTGGGCGTCAATTTTTCGGCGCCGGTCAGCCGGAATCAGGTGGAAGACGCGGGAGTGACCGGCACAGGCTCTCGTCATGCGCACGCCCTTCGTCCTTTGCGCTTTTCTTCAGACGCCCCCGTCGGTCGCAGTGCCAGTCTCCGTCTCGTCGTAATAATTGTCTTGGACGTCCCCTTCGCCGTTGTAGTAGTCGTCTCCTTCGGCTGCCCCTTCACCGGCAGCAGTGTCGGCTGGCGCGCCGTCGTCGGCCACTGCGTCGTCGGCTGAGATCGCGCCGGCACCATCCCCTCCGTCAGCAGCGTTCGCGCCGTCACCGGCGTCCGTTTCGTCCATTTCTTCAAAGTCTTCGTCAGTGAAAGCCGCGTCCGTCGGACCCTCGGCATCGTCGGCACCCTCCGAACCATCATCGCGAAAGTCAAACCATTCGCTGTGCACATCCGAGCCCCAGTCCTCCGACCCAGGAACGGCGGGTGCCGGCATCGCTGTCCCCGCATCGGTGCCGTCGACCTCTCCAGCTTCGCCGCCGTAGGAATCGCCGGCTTCGCAGTTGCCAGAGTCGTCGCATCCAGTGTTCGCGGTATTGCCGTCGCGCACGCGGGCGCCGTTGTGCGACGTCGGCGCGCCGTGGCAGGCACAGACGAGGGCGGCGAGGAGGAGCGCAGCAATCTGCGTGCGCACGGTCTGACGCGGCCTCATCTTCGGCCGAGTTTTTGTGCTCAAATCTTTCGCTTTAGAGAACGCGGTCGGTGTGTTCTGTCACAGTTTGCCAAACTTTTCGGAGATCGAAACCCCACTTTCAGCGCTCTCTTTATACTGTCCCATTGCGCAGGCGCTGAGTGCTTTGGACGCCCTTCGAGTATGGGGGCGTCTTGTCGACGACGGAGGCGTCCCCCCACCCGTCGCAGACGTCGCACGGGCCAGCGCACGGCCAAACTTTGTACTTGGACGTGAAAGAGGCATTCAAGCACACGGCCAAAATAACCAGTGACGCTCAGGTTGACCGTCCGGGACTCATGCAGACGTCGAATGCCAACAAAATGGCACTGAGGATGGACACGCGGACACGCAGCACACACACACACACACACACACACAACGTTGCGCAGCATGAGACACGGCATGCACGGCTGCGACGGACACCAACTCTTTTTCCACTGACGCTTCGCACTCGGCAAAACGGCATGTAAACACGGCTTAAATTAAAGTCAATCAGCCAAAGCTGCTCGTGCGCTGCAATGTGAGTGGCCTGGGGGGAAGCGGCGGCCTGCCACCGTCCCGCGGCCTCGTTCCCTCTCCCTGTCCTCCGATTGACCCCTGCGCCGCACCGTGCGCCTTCTCCCCTTGGATGCCGAGCATGCCGGTGCCCACAGAGCTGCGCACGCGACGCAGTGCCTCCAGGCGCGGTCGCCCGTCGTGCGCGGCTTGTGACGCTTCTGGTTGCTCGACGATGCCCGTGTCGCTCGTCGACGACATCGATGGCAGCGAAGACGACGTCGGGAGAGCGTTCAGCAGCGCTTTGGCGCTTCTTCGCTTCTCGGCCTTGCGCAGCTGCTTCGCGGATCGGGCGACGCGAAATCCGTCCCCGCCGTCGGAGTCGGTCAAGAGGTCGCTCGCAAGATCAAACGCGCGCGCCTGCGCAGCACTCCCCGCGTCCATCGGCGGAGAGTTGGACAGAGATGCGTCCGCGAAAACGCCAATGGAAAAGTGGCGGTTAATGGAAGAGGGAGGCGCAGACTCACAGCGCTCCTGCTCCGCGTTGACCGTCGCAACAGATGCAGACGCAATGCCGCTCGTGCCAACGGACGACGGGCGCCGCAGTTCGCCGTCGCGACGAGGCGAGTCGAGGGGAAGGCCGAGGCTGCTCGAGCGGCGACGGGGTGTCGGTTTCACGAGCGGACTTTCTGCGGGGATTGCGTGCGCGAGGGGGGCCTTTGGGCGCCCTGCCGAGGGAAAATGGCAGCAAGTTAATAGCGGGACAATGACGACGTGAGTGGAATGGAGTAGAGAGGCGGTCTTCGACGCACCTGCACGCGCAACCATCATCGAGGCCAGGAGAGTGACGATGCATGCGATGCCCATTCCCAACAGCAGCTCGTTGCGGAGGGCAGTCGATCGCGCAGCCTCCTGCGTCGTTGAGAGGGCGGCATGCATAAGAAGAAGAGATTATAAGGCAATAGAGAACAAGAAAAAATATAGACGGGCTTTGTCGTGGCAGCAGAGACATTCGCGGCGTGCGCAAGTGTGTGCGTGCGACAAGCAGTTGCAAGACTTTGTGCGCGCTGCCACGTGCCTCTGCGCGGATGGCTTCGATTTCGATGAGCACTTGGCTGTGGATGGTCGCAAGGCGCATATCGATGAGCTCGCGGAAGCCGTCGAGCATGTCCGCCTGTCGCTTGCGCTGTGGGAGAGGAGTGGTGTGTGTGTGAGAGACGAGAACGCGTGTGTTTGTGAGCTGTGACAACGCGTGTGTTTTATGAGCTGTGACAACACGGGACGACACGCAACAACAGAGTACTTGACGGGACAGATAAGAAGGCAAATTTGAGTGTGATGGAGAGCCACACGGTGTACGTGGGCTCTGCTGCACTCAGGGTGAGCAAGGAAAGCGCACGCCTGTAGCACGCGTCGCCACCCACAAGGTCAACTTCAGTGCGCGCCGCAGAATCGGCGATTGCGAGCATTTTCTTGTCAAGAATTTTCTGCACGTCATCGAGCGACTCCTGCGCACGCAAAGTGTGTGAGAAGCCAACCCTCACCCATTGATGATGCAGAGAATTGGAAAGGAGAAAAATAAATAAAGTAAAACAGAATTGCAAGAAACGAGAGGGAGAAACACGCGAGTGCAGACGCTTCATCGCACACGCACCTTGTAGCGCGCACTGAGCGACTCCAAGTATCGGCTGCTCAGCGACATGTTGACCTCGAGCGCCTTGATGCGGTTGCTCAGCGACGCGAACACCGACTCGGCGCCGTGTGCGGGCGGTGCATGGGGCGGCGGGTGGGGCTGCGCGTGCGAGTGCGCGTGCTGTGATGCGTGTGGTGCAGGGGATAATGCCACGCTCGGCGTGCCCGACGGAGCCTTCGGCTGCGCACTCGCGGCATGCGTCGGCGTCGAAGAGGCAATCGTCACGTTGCCGTTGCCGTTGTTCCCCGCGGCAGTGCCATGCGCAGCGGCCGAATCGTGCGCGTCGTCCTCCACGCGGCCACTCGCGCCATCACTGTCCATTTTGACCTTGAGGCGCTCCTGGGGAAGACCAGTGCCCGCATGCACGCCGCCGTGCGCTTCGCGCGCTGGGGCTTCGTGCGGTAGCGCGTCGACGTGCTGGTGGACGTCCTGCGATAAAGGCGCTTGCGACGTAGCCGCAGGTGCTTCATGTATGTGCGGTTGGTCCGCAGACGGCGCTGTCGAGCGCACGTTTTCGGTTACAGCGGGGGGCGCACTGTCGGCAGCAGAAGCGGGCGCCGGATGGGTGGTGGGCGGCGATGCCTCGTTTTCACTCGCCGACACCACTCGCGCCGATGCTTCGACAATCTCCGCTTCGTCCAGACGCACTGCCGGCGCGCTCGCCTCGTCGGCAGCCACCTTGCCCGGCGGAGAAGGTGCAGCATGCGCTTCCTGCGCCACGTGCGCCACGTGCGTCGCGGCCGCCGGAAGAGTGACGTCTTTGACGCCGCGATCTCCAGCACTCGCGTGAGATTGCGCGGAAGCATCGGCCACGACACGGGTCGCGGCGCGTTCCGGCTCTGCTTCGTCAGGCGCGCGGTCCCTCGCCGCCACAGGACTCGCATCCGCCCTCGACGTGAGCAGGCGGTGCATGAGGACGGCAAAGTGCGAGACGGCGTCAAAGGGCGTGTGGGGCCCCGAGGGCGGCGCGTGCATTCGCGAATCCGTCGGAGCGCCCGCGTCCCCTGCCGCATCGTCGTCGTCGTCCGCTAGGAGCATCACAATGGCGCGCGAGTCCTCGCGTGCGTCGGGTATTCCGTCGCCGTCGCTGTCGTCGTCTTCATCGGCGCCCATCAGCGTCACAATCGGCGCGTCCGGCACTTCCTGTCCCCCCGCTGCTGCCCTGCCCTTCTCCGCACCGGCACTCCCGTCGCCACTCTCGCCATCCGCAACAGCACCCTCGACGACCGCTCGGGCACTCTGCGATGCATCGCCATCTCCCTCCTTCGCGCCCTTGTCCGCCGAGGGCGCAGGCGGCCGTTCCGTGACAAGCACAAAGTTGGGCTCCGAGTGCTGCGTCGGCGCGGCATCCCCGCTCGCCGTAACGTGCGCAGGTGGCGGTGGCGGCGCCTCTTTCGCCCCAAAGAAGTCCTTGAGCATCTTTGTGGCCTTGTCGATTATCGGCGGGAGTTTGCCGCCGGTCGCCCGTCCACCCGCGCCCTCGTCCGCAGCATCCGCCGACGCCTCCCCCGCTGCAACGTCCCCGTGCGCCCCTTCGCCCATGTTGAGCTTGAACTCCTCCATCATGGTCGTACCGTACACGCGCACGAGGGTCACCGGGCAGTAAAACTCGCTGCCGTGGCGGCCCTTGAACTCCAGCCGCACGTACTTTGTCCACAGAATCGGCTCCTCCACCTCAAACGTCTGCACGGTGCGCACGTCCGCCGCCGCAAACGTCCCGAGCTCTCGCCAGTCGCGCGTCGGGTACCTGTCGCTGGCGCTGACGCGTAGTTCGAGGAATGTCGACGAGAACATCTCGTGGTTGGCGACCTCCACAGAGTCGACGAGGATGTCCTCGCACAGCTCAATGACGACCCAGCGATCCACGCTGCACGGGTTCAGCATGTAAGAGTCCCGGTAGTCGTTGAGAATGGCGCCCGTCGATTGCGCCTCCGCGTTAGCCCCGACCACCTTCGCGCTGCAGTCGAGCGAGGCGTAGTTGAAGCGGCCGGAGCGGCGCGCGCCTTCTCTCCTCCGCCGGCGCTGGTGGCGACGCGACGCCTGCGCGCGCGCGATGACCTCCTGGTCGGCCGCGTCCTCCACGTCCGCGGGAGCTGCCATCATGCGGAGCTCTTGTGCGCGCCACTCGTCAAACGTCAGGATCGACTGCGGCGGTTGGATCGCAGAGGGCGCTTCCGCGTTTAGAGCATCGCCTTCAAAGCCCGCGGAGTCTGTCGGGGGCTCTTGCGCTGCGTGGACGGGGGACTCTGCGCCCACTTCCCTTGGCGCATCTTCGATTGGGTGAACTGATGTGTGTTCAGTTCCATGCTCTACGACGTCGTGCGCCTGCACATCAACGAGCGTGGTTGGCCTCGTGTCCACGCGCGCACACACACACACACACAACACTCACTCACTCACACACACACACACATACACACACACGCACACACACACAAAACACATATATACATACGCACACACACGACACACGTGCACGCAGCATAATAGTCCAACACGACTCGGTGACTTGCCTCCGAGTGCGCACCCACTCCATCCGCGGCGACCACGTGCCACGTACTGAAGGCCGTGCTGCGCAGACTCGCGCGTCAGAAGACACCCCACGCCAACAGACACGAAGAGCGGTGCGGTCGCAATGCATGCAGAGAAGAATACTCACGCGCACACAAGTAGCACGAGTGCCGCACGGCGCGCCCCGACCGCCATCCCGTCTGAAGACTTCACTGCGCTGCAAACATATTCCACGCTGTGGGGACTGCCCCTCCACGCGCGTTCACGCCCTCGATCAACTCTGCACGTGACACATTGGCCGCTCTTCTCTTGCTTCGCCTCAAATCGCGCGCTATAACGCGTAGATGGCCGATTTCAAACTTCCCGCAAAAAAACCGACGTTCACTCTGCGACGTGGACAAATGCGCGCCGAGGGATCGCTTGGTTTCTGGTTACTCGTGTTACTCCACACACACACACACACACACACACACACTCTCTCTCTCTCTCTCTCTCTCTCTCTCTCTCTCTCTCTCACATTCATGTTGCGCACTGCGCTTTGTGTGACTGTCTTTCGCGTGCCTTGCGTGCAATGGACCCGGAAGAGGTCGAGGACGCCTTCGAAAATGACGTCGTTGCGGCGTCATTCTCAGACATGCTCCTTGATGCCGAACGAGTGAGTGCGTGGTGCCAGGTCATTCATTGTGCGTGGGCAACCCGTTTCCGTGTCTCTTCTTATGCCAGGTCATTCATTGTGCGTGAGCCCGTTTCCGTGTCTCTTCTTATGCCAGGTCATTCATTGTGCGTGAGCCCGTTTCCGTGTCTCTTCTTATGCCAGGTTGCATCCATTGTGCGTGGGCATCTCGTTTCTGTGTCTCTTCTTATGGATTCCCGCGTAGGCTCACTCGCATCTCTTTCCCAGAACGAGAAGTATGGGCGGGCTATTGCGCGTGCTGTGGATAGACTGCAACGCGCGAGTGCAAAGGGCGTCCAAGTGCTCGACATAGGCACTGGGACGGGGCTTCTCGCCATGATGGCAGCGCGCGCGGGAGCATCTCTCGTCACGGCGTGCGAGATGTCGGGCGAAACGGCCGCGATCGCAAGGCAGGTGGTCGCAGCAAACGGGTACGGCGAGACCATTCGTGTCGTCCACAAGCGCTCTGACGAACTGGTTGTGGGCGACGATGTGGGTGAAGGCGCGGAGATGCCACGGCGCGCCGACTTGGTGGTAATGGAGATATTCGACACGGACCTTATTGGTGAGGGCGTGCTGCCGTCCATGCGGCACGCACTTGCGCACCTCGCGAGGGAGGGCGCCGCGGTGGTCCCACGGGGCGCGTCTGTGTTCGCGCAGCTCGTCCGTTCGCCGCACATGGCCACGTGGCAGCGACTATCCCTTGCGTCGGCCGCGTGCGGTTGCGAGATGGAGGTCGATGGCATGTGCACGGGACCCGGCTTCATGCACTCGGCCCAAGTGGACGCGTACTGGGCGCGCGGACTCGTGGAGCCGCTCACTGCGCCCGTCAGGCTGTTCGAATTCGACTTTGAGCGAGCGGACAGTCTCGTTGGCCGACGCAGCGTGCGGACGTCCGCAATGGCGGAGCGGGACGGCGAGGCGCACGCGGTGGTTGTGTGGTGGGACCTTGTGCTCGACGACGAAGAGACCGTGTCGACGCGCCCCGCGTGGATTGCCCCGTCCACTCGGCCGCAGTGGCGCGACCACTGGATGCAGGCCGTCTGCGTCCTCCCGTCGTCGGTTGCGTGCTCGGCGGGTGCCCAAGTGGCCGTCTCCGCAGCGCACGATGACTACAACATATGGGTTGCTGCGGGCGGCGGGAAAGTGTCCGCGTCGCCGCCATACTGCTTCTGCGGCGCGCACGGGCTGTGGTCAAGACATCGCATTGCGACGCTGTGCGACCGATCGCGAGCGCAAGCGTACGAAACAGCCGTGCGTCGCGTCTTGTCGGACCTTCGTGCTGAAGGAGTGCCGTCCGCGGGGAGCGCGAAACCCCTTGTTGTGTGCGTGGGCAGCGGCCCGTGGCTGGCCATGCTCGTGGCGCGGTGTGCGGAGAACGGCGTGGACGTCGTTCTCTTCGAGAGGGAGCGCCTTGCTCGGGACATCGCTGCGAAATTAGTCGCGCGCAACAACTTGAACGGCGTCGTTCGCATCGTGGGTGACGAGAGCGACTGGCCTCGCGATGCCTCGGGAAGTGTCCGGACTGCGGCTGTCGCACTGAGTGAGCCTTCGTTCGACGCGACTCTGTTACCGTGGGAGGACATTCTGAGGGCGTGGACAACTGTTGACGAGCTAGCATCGCGCGGTCTCCTCGCACGTGAGGGCGGTCGGCTGGCCCTCCGGCTGCCCGGCCGCGCGCAGCTCAAGTGTGCGGCCGTGCGCTTTGTGGAGTTGCACAAGAGTGTCGCGGACGTGCGCGAGGCCGTCGGTTTCGATCTCTCTGCGTTCAACGCGCTGCGCACGCGGGCCAAGGAGCACGTGACCGCGTACCCTCTTGCCGAATATGCTCACGAACTGCTGTCGGATGTCGTCGCTGCGTGCGCTATCGACGAGCGCGTCCTTCCATCTCTCGACTCGCGCCAGAACGCCGAATGCGACGATGAGCGCGGGGACGGACTCCTTGTACCCCTTGGGGAGTGCGTGTTGTCCATTCGCACGCGCGGCGTCTGTCACGGCATTGTCGCGTGGGTCGATTACGATCTGGCCGATGGCATCGCCGCGCACAACCCGCCCTCCGCCTCAGTCGGGGATGCAGGCCCTGCGTATGCGCGCCACGCGGTCGTTTTTCTGAAGGACGGCGACTTTGGCGCTTGCGTGGCTGCCGGGGACGAACTCGCTGTGGGTGTGCGGGCGAACGCGCGCGAGGCCGTCCTTTGCATGGATGTCGCATTGCGGCGAGGATGATGCTAATGTCGCGTGGTGTGGTGCGTGCATGTGTTGGAGTGCGGCTGGTCCCCTGCACTAAAAACGCGCAACGCACTGTTGCGATGTTCAGACTTAGTGCGGGTTTGGCACGGCGTCAGCTTTCAGTAGAGTTGGCAATAATAATAAGTGGACTATTTATTGTGCCCGTGCGTGTGAATTGCGAGCGACGACAATCAGATGTTGTGACACTCTCGTTCCTGCGGCGTGGCATGTGTGTGTGTGTGTGTGTGCGTGCGTGTGTGTGTTTGTGTGTGTGTGTGGGGGGGGGGGGGGC
>CALSCQ010003327.1:0-19360 GCA_943704525.1 Pigoraptor vietnamica | reverse complement strand
CCCCCCCCCCCCCCCCCCCCCCCCCCCCCCCCACACACACACACACACACACACCACACACACACACCACACACACACACACACACACCAACACACACCACACACATCACACACACACACCACACACACACACCACACACACACTCGTACACACTAGCTCGCATATTAACACCGACCTTGTGATGCCGCCACATCCGCTGAATTTTCCTCGCGGATCGGTTGTGCAGAATGTCCCTCGTCTGCCCTCCTTGTCCGCGCAGGAATTTGAAGCACGCCGTGTGACCCGCTTGCAGTGCGCAGTCCGTCGGCGTAATCGACTAGAGAAAGGACAAAACAGATTAGAAAAGTAGTGTGTGACGACAATACACTCACGCGCATCACAGCAAACCACCAACGCAGAGTCAGTATACAAGTCCATCTCAGAATGGTATCGCACACAACACAAGCAACTGGCATACCTTGCCCATCCCATCAAACGCGAGGATGCTCGCGCCGAACCGAAGCAGGGCGGCACACGCGTCTACGTGCCCTGCCAGCGCCGCCACGTGCAGCGGCTGCAATCCGCGGCAGTTTTCCCTCGACACGAGCGTGTGGTCCGACGCCAAGAAACCGATAATCTCTGCAAGGGGACGGTCATACAATTGTCACCAGCCGTTCCTCTGAGAGGGTTCTCCCAATCACATGCGTCCAAAGTACAATAACAGCTGAGCGCAGAGGAGAACCTCGTCACACAAACGCGTGCAAGAGCCAACAGAAGACTGCAAGTGGGGACGCACGCACCTGGACGCCCGAACTTGGCGGCGTCGTGCATTGGCGTGTTGCCCTCGCTATCGGTCGCCTTGCCGCTGGCACCGCCCGCGACGAGTGCCTCTGCAGTCGCAAAATGTCCCATTGCGCACGCCCAGTGGAGTGCTCTGCGATTACGAGTCGGACAGAGTAAGGAACTATTCTGCCACAGCCCGAGACTACATTGAAGAAGGCAACGCCCCACAAACAGTAACAATGAATAACAGAAGCCGAAAAAAGAGGATAGCGGTCGCGCACTCACTACCAGGTAATTACAAATAAAAAAGGAATCTGTGGGGAGAAATGGGCGTCGGTTACTCACGTTTTGCCCTCCGAATCCCTCCACCCGACGACGGCCTTGGCAATCAGCAGCTCGTTCACGACGGCCGTGTGTCCACTCTGCGCGGCGTAGATGAGCGGCGTCTGGCGGTTCAAGTCGGGGGCGTTTGGATTCGCGCGCGAGGAGAGCAGAATGCGACAGCAGTCGACGTGGCCCTTGTGCGCTGCGAAGTGGAGCGCTGCAGAAGACAGTGAAAAGTGTCGGTGAAACGAGGGTCGTTCACGAGCAACGAACATGGAGGATAGGTCACGCTGAACCCACCTGTCGTGTGCCGACCGTCCTTCGCCGCAATCGAAGCGCCCTTGTCCAACAGGAACGCGCACATGTGCGACAGCCCGCGAATCGTCGCCCACGCGAGGGGACGCCGCCCAAAGAAGTCCTCGCTCTCCACAGTCGCCCCGTGGTCAAGCAGGTACGCGGCGACGCTCACTCTGTCCCTCTGCGCGGCGTAGTGTATCGGCAGAGCACCGACAAAGTCTGCGGCGTCCACGGGGGAACCGTGCGCGACGAGGAGTTCGACAATGCCCAGCGAGCCCTCGGCTGCGTGCGTTTCAGTAACTCTCGTGAGCCAGAAGACATCACAATAGATGCGACACTATACATGCGACGCGAAAGCGGCAGGACACGCCCCACAAACATGTGAGTAACGAGAACTGTAAACAAAACAAGCTACTCACAGGCGGCCCAGTGGAGCGGCGTGGCGCCGTTCTTGTCCGGCAGTCGCGGGTCCGCCCCCGCCTGCAACAGCGCCTCTGTCGCGCCGACGCAACACGACATCGCCGCCATGTGCAGCGGCGCGTAGCCGTCCGCGTCTGTCCGGTTCACGTAGGCTCCCATGCGTTCCAACACGAGAAGGAGACACTCGGCGTCGAGGCTGCAAGCCGCCCAATGCAACGGGGTCCGACCGTTCGAATCGGCCGTCAGCGCATCCGTGCCGTACGACAGAAGTAGCTTTGTATGCTCCGGCTTCATGTTTAGACACGCCAGAGAGAGCGGTGTGAGGCCGTCCTCGTCCGCCGCCTTCACCACCGTCTTGAGCCGTTCACTCGCCGCGCACGCTTCCAGGCCAGCCTTAAGGCACGCGGGCGTTTCGCTCTCCACAGCGAGATGCAACGCCGTCTTTCCGTACGTGTCTCGCAGGTCCAACCGCGCGCCATTACCCGCAAGAACCTCAAAGACGTCGACGCTCCCGAGATGCACCGCCCAGTGCGCCGCCGTCCGTTTGTGTACCTCATCTTGCAAGTCCAGCGACGCGCCGGCCGCGATAAGCGCGCTCACAAAACTCGTCTGCCCTGCCACTGCCGCGTGCATGAGAGGGGTGGCGCCGCTGGCGTCCCTCACGTTGACGTCGAAGGGTGCGTGCGCGCCACTGCGAAACGCATCGGCGAGGAACGACACGTTTCCGTCGTGAGCCGCCGTGAAGATGCCCGTCGGGTCTGGGCGGGCATTTCCGCGGAACTTTGCGTTCGATTTGTCCTGCTGTCGCGACGAGAGGTCCTCGATACGTCGAAGCGCAAGGCGAACGAGGAGAGGGGGATCCGAGTCCATTTTGGATCAAAGCGAGCGCGCGTACGCGCCCCTCTAAGTTGTCGTCACGGCCCTCTCGTCACACCCATGCCGCGCCCAGTTTCGTCTTGCATTGCAGAAGCGACTCACGGCCGTATTATCTCTGGTTGTAAAGGCCCTTCCGACGAGCCCGGCGCACGATTCGACGTTTGGAGGGAGCAACAAACGCCGGTCCACCAACGAAGTGGAGCGATTTTATCCGGATTCCGCCAGAGTAAATCCTCCGTTGCTAGGGAAGACTCGTTGCATGGAGACGTAACATCCACCTTTAATCGACCCATTCAGTCAAGCCATCGGCCGTGTGTTGTCGGTCCGAGCTGAGACGGCGGGAAAGGATGCATTGAAATCGAACCGCCTCACCCAACGGCCACGACGCCCAACACCGGTCGCCGAAAGGACTCTATTGCGTTCGTTGTTGTTCTGAGGGGGTCGGCGTGTGTGCTTTCCGTGCCCCGGGGCCTGTTTCAGTGTATTGGCGTCTGCCAGCACCGCCGTCGCACGGCAGGTGGAGGAGAACGGCGGAAATGGAGGACCAGCTCGCAAAGAAGTATCTCGTGGACAAGCAGATCCCGCAACTCTTTGAGGCAAGTGAATCCTGCTACTCCCGGCCTCTGTGGGGGGTTTCGAGTTGTGTTTAGAAGTGCATCCACTTAATACTGGGAAGAATTTCGAATTGGTCGAAAGAGAGGTGCAATGACACGTGGATTGCTGAAAGGCAAAGAATGAACGTCAGGGAGCTTATATTTTGTGTGCGGCATCGCTTCTCTTTGCGCAGAGCCTTATGTCGGGGTTGATGTACCATCGCCCCGACGATCCCATCGCCTACCTTGAGCGCTGTCTTTCGAGGGCGAAGGAGAACAAGGGGGCGCCGCTTCAGTGGGACCTCTTCATTGGGGATTCCCGCAAGCCTGCTCGGGCAGCGGGAGACGCCGACACCAAGTCCGCTACGACGAGCCGGCCACGCACGCCGGACGACAGCAAGAAGGCCGTGCTCCCTCCCATTCAGCCGTCGCAGACGAACATGAAGACGCCGCTCGAAGCGTCCGTTGGCAAGTGGGATGACAGCCTTCGCGACTCGCGCGTGGTCTTTGTGCTCGGCGGACCGGGCTCCGGCAAGGGGACGCAGTGCGAGCGCATCGTGAAGGAGTTTGGGTTTACGCACCTCTCGACGGGCGACCTCCTTCGCGCGGAGGTCAGCAGCGGATCGCAACTCGGCTCGAACATCAAGACGATCATGGAGAAGGGCGAGCTCGTTCCCCTTGACGTGACGCTGTCGCTCCTCCGCAACGCCATGCTCAAGGCCAAGCCCACGGCCAAGGGGTTCCTGATCGACGGCTTCCCGCGCGAGCTCGCGCAGGCGCACTCGTTCGAGGAGAAGATCGCGTCGTGCGAGTTTGTCCTCTACTTTGAGTGCTCCGAAGCGACGATGGAGAAGCGCCTTCTCAAGCGCGGCGAGACGAGTGGCCGCGCGGACGACAACGCCGAAAGCATTAAGAAGCGCTTCCGCACCTTCCTCGACATCAGCCTTCCTGTCATCAAGCACTACGAGGCGCAGGGCAAGGCCCGCAAGGTACGTGGAGGGATCGAAATCTATGCGCACTAAAATACACCAGCTTGCTGATCCATTTTCTTCTCTCAACGTAGGTTTCTTCCGAAGTTTCGCCCGACGAAGTCTACGAGGCGGTTCGCCGCGTGTTCAACCCTTCGCTTCCCGCTGTCGCCGCGGAGGAGAGCAAGGTCGACCCCCGCCTCGCGAACACGCGCGTCGTCTTTGTGCTCGGTAAGTTTGGCATCGCTGCTCAGTGGATTTAGTGCTCCCACTGACATGATGCACCACAGGCGGTCCCGGCTGCGGCAAGGGCACGCAGTGCGAGCGCATCGTCGCCAAGTACGGCCTCAAGCACTTGTCGGCAGGCGATCTTCTGCGCGAGGAGGTCGCACGCGGCTCGCCTCAGGGCCAGATGATCGCGGACATGATGAAGAACGGCCAGATTGTCCCGCAGGAGGTCACCATTCGTCTGCTCCGCGACGCCATGTCGCGGCACTACACGGACAAGGGGTTCCTCATCGATGGCTTTCCGCGTGAGATCGGCCAGGCGTTGACGTTCGAGAAGATGGTGACGACGTGCGAGTTTATTCTCTACTTTGAGTGCTCGGAGGCGACGATGGAGAAGCGGCTGATCAAGCGCGGCGAGACGAGCGGTCGCGCTGACGACAACGCCGAGACGATTCGGAAGCGGTTCCGCACGTTCCTCGACGTGAGTCTCCCCGTCATCAAGCACTACGAGGCGGAGGGGAAGGTCCGGACGATTTCGGCCGAGGACTCGCCGGACGTCGTGTTCTCGCACGTTGAGGAGGTGTTCGAGAATGGCGGCGCCGATCCCCGTATCAAGAATGCGCGCGTGGTCTTTGTCCTCGGTGAGTATTCGATATGCGGCGGCACACACGTTGCTGTCACGAACGCTAATCGCTCCCTGTGTTGTAGGCGGGCCTGGCTGCGGCAAGGGCACGCAGTGCGAGCGCATTGTCGCCAAGTACGGCCTCAAGCACTTGTCGGCAGGCGATCTTCTGCGCGAGGAGGTCGCGCGCGGCTCTCCTCAGGGCAAGATGATCGCGGACATGATGAAGAACGGCCAGATTGTCCCGCAGGAGGTCACCATTCGTCTGCTCCGCGACGCCATGTCGCGGCACTACACGGACAAGGGGTTCCTCATCGATGGCTTTCCGCGTGAGATCGGCCAGGCGTTGACGTTCGAGAAGATGGTGACGACGTGCGAGTTCATCCTCTACTTTGAGTGCTCCGAAGAGACGATGGAGAAGCGGCTCATCAAGCGTGGCGAGACGAGTGGTCGCGCGGACGACAATGCTGAGACGATTCGGAAGCGGTTCCGCACGTTCCTCGACGTGAGTCTCCCCGTCATCAAGCACTACGAGGCGGAGGGGAAGGTCCGGAAGATCTCGGCCGAGCAGTCGCCCGAGGAAGTTTTCGAAGACGTGGAGGTCGTCTTCGATGCGGCGAATGGCGCTGTCGATGTCGATGCTGCTGAGGAGAATCCGGAGCTTACGCCTGCTGCTGACGACGTCGACTAGACATACGCTGGAGGTCACCGTCGCTCGTGGACAATTTTGCGCAGTTCTCGTTTTCGCCCGCCGTCTGCTTTACTTTTCGCGCGTCGTTTGCAGCGTGCGTTGTGCGTCATAAATCCGCTTGTCTGTCACACTCCTTCCCACCCCGTATGGCATGCATCTTAATTGCAAGACACAGTGCGACGATATGCCTTACACGCAAGCGCGCACACACGCGAGAACACGTGCGCATCGGATCAGTTCTCCTTGCTCGTGGTGTCCCCCTTGGGTTTCCGCGCGCCGTTGTCCGACTCGGGGTTCTTGGCGTTCTGAAGCAGCCAGCGGTTGAGAACGAGGTCGTCCCACACGATGAGCGACAGAAGGCAGCAGTAGAGGTACACGGTCCAGTGGGCGTGCGACGTGAGGAGGTGGCGAATGTACTGCGCCTGCCAGAGCCAGTTGAGCGCGCAGCTGAATATGTAGATGGCCGCCGAGCAGTACGAGAGAGCCGTCGAGGCCTTGCGGCTCACTTGGAGGAAGCGCGACGCGAGGAGGGCATTGACGAGGTACGCTTGCGCGGAGAAGATGGCGTAGATCATGATGGCGCGGCAAATGTTGTGGTTCGCGTAGTCGTTCCGAATGCTAAACGCGTTGAAGACGAGGACGGTCACGTGGTGGAAGACCGTCGTCCACTTCATGCGACCGCGGGCGAGGAAGAGCGACACAAAGTCCGTGATGGCGTAGAGCGAGCCCATGTTCTTGATGTGCGTGTTGTTCCAGTCGTCCAGAAAGAGCGTCGAGTGGAGCAGGCTGAGCGCCTGGGGCGTGAGCGCCGCCAGCAGCGTCGACTTGATCAAGTTCGCGAGGACGTAGAAGCGCTTGTCGACGTCCGCAATGCGCGCGTAAGACGGCAGGTACCGCCCGAGCACAAAGTCAAGGACGTAGTAGGTGAGGAAGAGGACGAGCGACCCGACGACAAAGGTTGCAGTGGGCTCGGCGTGAGGGACGACGTAGTGCGAAAGAGTGTGGGAGAGGAGACCGACGATGCCGAGCGCGCCCACGACCGTGCGCGTGTCGAGCATGTCCAAAGGGCTGTCAATGCAAGTGAGACAGTTCAGCCGCCGCTCCATAATGCGCGGGACCTCTGCGAGACGTGCGGCCGCCATGGTTGCTATGCTGTACTGTGCGACCCAAGTGAGCGAGAGTGGCGGAAGAATGGCGTGAAGTGCCGTGGAGGGTGAATAGAGAGAGAAATGTATGTGCAACTTTGCGAAGACGAGGCGTGGAAGTACGCTTAGATTTGGCTGTGTGTGCGAGGGTGGGCGCGCAAAAAACGACAACGTCGGAGGGCACGCTTTTCCAGTTTGGCTGAATGCGCATTTTTCCACTTTGTACAGGGATCATGTTACCTACTACTGTTGTTTAATTGGAATTTTTCAGTGAAAAGGAGCCCAAAAATTAACTTTTTTTCAAATCGGAGC
The DNA here is from genome assembly GCA_943704525.1 of Pigoraptor vietnamica. Classification (NCBI taxonomy): domain Eukaryota; class Filasterea; order Ministeriida; family Capsasporidae; genus Pigoraptor; species Pigoraptor vietnamica. The sequence goes on along the minus strand of CALSCQ010003327.1, from coordinate 12,121 downwards.
ACGGCGGAGTCATTCCAATTCAGGGTGCGGACAGTGACTCATCAAATTACGAAACGTCGTGCCGTCACCTCTTTAAATGACGACATTACGACGTCACTGTCCGGCAACTCCAACACGTGCAGAACACATGCATCGCAGAGCAAATCTCAAAAACTCAAAACCTCGCTCCTCTAATCGAGCACAGAGACCTTGTATGCGTGCGTATTACCACGAGTGATAGTCGTTGAATATTACTGGCAAACTCTGGTTGTGAGTCGGCGTAAGGTGTACAGCCGTCACCGGCAACAACCGCTGTCTGCGGGGGTCGCTGTTCCTGGCGGCGCCGCGCGGCGCATCCGACCATGGCGGGCGACACGGACCCCGTGAAGAAGTCCCATCACGGACGGCAGGCTGGTACGTAAAGCGTGGCTCTGGTGACTGCCGCGGAGAAACGCCAGTGTGAGTTGCGATGTGCCGATTGCTGATTGTTGTTGCTGTGCTCGCAGGCCCGAAGGCCGATCGAAAGAAGGAGCGCGACAAGCGCAAGCGCGGGGTGGAAGAGCCCGCAGAGAAGGGGCGTAATCCGAAAGCGTTCACGAGCTTCTCGTTTGTTAAGAGGGACAAGGCTGTGCGGCGCAATTTGGACAAGGAGGTGCGTTGGAAGTCGATCTATTTTGCATGGGCGACTGTGGAACGCGGACTTGCGAGTGACCCATGGGATAGCCTGATGCTGCGCGTGATCTAACGCAATTGTCCGTTCGGTACGCACAGACAAAGAAGCACCATGTGCCGGCTGTGGACCGGACGCCGTTGGAGCCGCCGCCCGTAGTTGTCGCGGTGGTTGGACCCCCGCAAGTCGGCAAGACGACGGTGATCCGCTCTCTGATTAAGCGGTAAGTGTGCGCGCTATTCCGTAATGGGGCATTTAACGAGACTCTGAATGCTAATATGTGCGTGCGTGTGTGCGTGTGTGTGTTGGGACGGTCAGTTATACGAACCAGAACATTGGCGAGATCCGCGGCCCCGTGACCGTTGTCGCCGGCAAGAACAAGCGACTAACGTTCATCGAGGCGACGAACGACTTGAATTCGATGATTGACGTCGCGAAGGTCGCCGATCTCGTTCTCCTCCTCATCGACGCCAGCTTTGGTTTCGAGATGGAGGTGCGATGATTGTAAAGGCGCATGCGAGAGCACTCACATTTCCTCGGGAATACCCACGCATCCACGCGCACACATTGCGCTCGATACCTACCGTTCGCCCCTTGCACGCGTCGGACATAAGAATGGACTTGTTTTCCTTTCGTATTTTCGCAGACGTTCGAGTTTCTCAACGTGCTGCAAGTGCACGGCTTCCCGAAAATCATGGGCGTCCTCACACACCTCGACCTGTTCAAGAACAACAAGAAGCTCCGGAAGACAAAGAAGAGGCTCAAGGCCCGGTGAGTGTGCCGCACGTGCATCTGAACGCGCCCGTGTTAGGGCTTAATGTGTAGAGTTTATCTGGGCTGATATGTCCTCCTTGTTCGTGTGTGCGTGCGTGCGTGCGTGTGTGTGTGTGCGCGTGCACGTGTGTGTGTTTGAGTGTGTGAGAGAAAGTGTTGTGTGTGTGTGTCCGTGTATGTTGGTGGCATCTCTACGCCTCCTTACGCGTCACACATGGCCCACTCTGCAGTTTCTGGACGGAAATCTACCAGGGCGCGAAGCTCTTCTACCTCTCCGGCCTCCTCAACGGCAAGTACCTCAAGACGGAAATTCACAACCTCAGCCGATTCATCTCGGTGATGAAGTTTCGCCCGCTCGTGTGGCGCAACACGCACCCCTACGTGCTCTGCGATCGCATGGAAGACCTCACCGACCCCGAGGAATTGCGGCGGAATCCGAAGGTGCGTGTCGTTGCCGCTCGTCTGCGTGCGTGCATACGACGGCATGTGCGCGTCGTTACTGCGTTGTATGGCATGTGTGTGTGTGTGCATAAGACGGCATGTGCGCGTCGTTGGCTGCTCGTGTGTGCGTTGTATGGTATGTGTGTGCGTGTATAGGACGGCACGTGCGAGTCGAAGCTTCGTGTGTGCGTTGCATACGACGACAGGTGCCTGCAGTTCTCTGCGTGTGCATTACGCTAATGACCCACTCGTTCTCCGTGTTGTTGAGCAGTGCGACCGCACCATCTCGCTCTACGGCTTCGTCCGCGGCACAAACTTCAAGCCCTCCATGAAGATCCACGTGCCCGGCTGCGGCGACTTTCGCATGCGTGACGTCAGCGAAATTGCGGACCCCGTCCCTCTCCCGGACAAGGAGAAGAAGCGTTCGCTGAGCGAGAAGGAGCGGTGCGTTGCCTGCTGGTGCATGCGCCTTTATCTCACACGCGCGTGCGCACATAGTCAGCCCGAGACAAAGCTTCGATGTCTCCTTGCGATGATTTTCGCGCAACTCAACTCTCCCCTTCTCCAATTTCACCGCAGCCTCCTCTACGCCCCGATGTCCGATATCGGCGACATCCTCTACGACAAGGACGCCGTCTACATCGACATTGGCGGCGGTTCGGCCAAGAAAGCAGGCGCTGAAGACGACGGCGAGGGCGCGGAGGCAGAGGAGGCTGTCGAGCAGCGGCCGCCAACCGATCAGAGTCCCGGAGAGGCCATGTTGAGCGGCCTCATTGACGCGCGCCACACGCTGAATGACCGAATGGCCGGCAGCGAGATGCGGCTCTTCAGCGGCGGCGCTGCGATTCGCGCTTCGGACGCCGACAATTTGTTTGAGGACGGGAAGGTCGGGCCGACGGAGCGGAGGGAGCGGGACGACAGCGGGCGTGTGCGGCGGCGAGCTGTGTTTGGGGACGAGGGCGACGACGACGATAGCGATGATGACGACATGGACGGAAGCGACGAGGACGAAGACAACGAGGGAGGCGGTGCGTTGGGAGATGTGCTGCATTTCACTGTATTCAATGCAATCTGCGATGCGTTTGGCTGAACATAGCCACCAATCACCCTCGCGGAACAACACTGCACGCGCGCGCGCACTCCTTTTCTAACACCGAACGCTTGCGTAGACTCGGACGGGGAGGGCGGCGTGCTCGGTCGCGAGGACAGCGACGAGGGCGAAGAGGACCTGCGATTCGAGGGCGACAGTGACGACGAAGACCCGCACTTCACCGCGCGAAACGGCGGGGCCGACTCGGACTCTGACGATGCCGACGCAGCGGGCGGAGAGGAAGATGAGGGGACGCTGCGGTGGAAGACGAACATTGCGAACCGTGCGGCCGAGGCGTTTCGTATGCGACAGGTGCGCAACATCATGCAGCTCGTGTACGGCGACGACTACCGCTCTGATGGCGCCGGAAGGTCCGGCAAGGCCAAAGGGCGCGGGGACCGTATGGAGATCGACGGGGACGACGGCGACAGCGGCAACGGGAGCGGCAGTGACGAGGAAGCCGGTGGCCTGTTCCGCATTAAGAGGCGCGCGGGAGGCGCAGTCGAGAAGGCAAAGGACAAGAGCGGCGGCGCCGCGCGTTCGAAGAGCGACGATGGCCCCATCGACGACGACGACTCGAGCAAGTACGTTGACTTTGCGACCGACTGGACGAGCGCCGAGGCGCTGGCGTCCATTCGCGATCGGTTCGTGACGGGCGCGTGGTCCGACAGCGAGGACGCGACGAAGCTGCTCGCTGCGGATGCGGCGAATGCTCTCGACGACGACGAGGAAGTGTACGGCGACTTTGAGGACCTCGAGACTGGCGAGAAGTTTGGCGCGCAGGACGCGCCTATGCGAGGCAGTGACGAGGAGGACGATGGGGATGCGGACTCTTCCGAGCGCGCGCGGCTGTTGGAGAAGAAGAAGGCGCTGAAGGAGCAGTTTGACATTGGGTACGACGAGCGCGCGAACGTCGAGACGGAGAAGGACGAGGAGGCGCCCGTTCCCGGGAAAGAGGTCAGCGTTCGTGCGGAATCGCTTGTGCTTTGCCTGTGTTTCGCTGTGGTGTCCCTTTGTCTCACGTGATTTGCCACACATTTGTCCTCTCCTTCGCACCACACACTCCAGCCGGCGGAAGAGTCGCTGTACGACAAGACAAAGCGGCAGATGGAGGAGCAGCGCCGCATGAACCTCACGGCGTTTGCGTCGGAGGACGACGCCATGCGCGTGCGCCTGGAGGGTCACCGGCCGGGCAAGTACGTGCGCATCGAGATCGAGCGGTGCCCGTGCGAGTTTGTGGTCAACTTTGACCCTCGGTACCCCGTGATATGCGGCGGGCTGCTGAACACGGAGGAGGGCATGGGGTTTGTGCAAGTGAGGCTCAAGAAGCACCGGTGGTTCCGCAAGATCCTCAAGACGAACGACCCGCTCATCTTCTCGCTCGGGTGGCGCCGGTTCCAGTCGATGCCCATTTACGCCGTGCAGGTCGGTCGTGGCGGTTGTTCTCTGCGTGCTTTTGCACGTGCGCGCGTGTGTGTGTGCGTGTGTTGGTTAGCGACGTGTAGCGCGTATGTTTATTGGGTTAGGACAGGAAGAGTGTGCGTGTTCTCAGCAGGAAGAGTGTGCGTGTTTCGCTTGCTGACCGTCGAATTACCTCTCCGCAGGACCACAACATGCGCAACCGAATGCTCAAGTACACGCCGCAGCACATGCACTGCATGGCCACCTTCTACGGCCCCATGGTCCCACCAAACACGGGCATCCTCGCGGTCCAGTCGCTCGCGGGTTCGAGTCCGCATTTCCGCATCGCCGCGACGGGCGTCGTTGTGGAGCTTGACCAGAGCGCGCAGATCGTGAAGAAGCTCAAGCTCACCGGCGCGCCCCTCAAGGTGCACCGCAACACGGCGTTCATCAAGGACATGTTCTCGTCGGCGCTCGAAGTCGCCAAATTCGAGGGTGCGGCGCTGAGGACCGTCAGCGGCATCCGCGGCCAGGTCAAGAAGGCTATTCGGGTGGGGTTTATGTGCTCGTTCGCAACGTTTTCATCCGTTCTGCGTGTGTGCTTGCGTGTGCTCTACGATGCCATTGTCGTTACGAGTTGTTCATTTTTTCGTCGTCGCTCTCCTGCAGAGCCCCGAGGGCGCCTTCCGTGCGACGTTCGAGGACAAGATCCTCATGAGCGGTGCGTATCCGTGCGTAACCGTCGTAAAAGTCGCCTGTCATTCGTGTCTTCATTATCGTCGCTCAATCGACTGCCATTTTGAGCCGGTTCGATCGCTCTCGGATTGCTGTTCTTCACCTCCCAATTTCACCCTCCTTCTTCACGTTATGCATTCCTTCTAATCCCCTTCTCCTTTTTCGCTGCAGACATTGTCTTCCTCCGCGCGTGGTACCCCGTGACACCCGAGAAGTTCTACAACCCCGTTACGTCGCTGCTCCTCCAGGAGAAGGGCGCGTGGACGGGCATGCGCACGACGGGACAGGTCCGCAAGGAAAACAAGGAGGCGCCGCCGCAGAAGCCAGACTCGCTGTACAAGGTGCGCCGCTATTGTGCCTGTGTGTGTGTGTTCTGGCGAGCGGGCGTCTGTATGTGAGTTTGAGCATATTCACTTTGTGGCATTCCTTGCTTCCGTGTTCCGTGTTAACCTCAATGTACGTTCGCCCACAGCCGATCGAGCGACCCGTGCGGCGGTTCAATCCTCTCAAGATACCCAAGTCGCTTCAGGCCGAGCTTCCCTTCGCCTCCAAGCCAAAGCTGCCGACGGCTCGCAAGAAGCCGTCCCTGCTGACGAAGCGCGCCGTGATCATGGAGCCGACCGAGAAGAAAATCTACTCGCTCATGCAGCAGCTCAACACGATCCGCAACGACAAGGTTCAAAAGCGAAAGGAAAAGCAGGCCGAGAAGAAGAAGGAGTATGCCAAGAAGAAGGCGGACGCGGAGGCGAGGATCGCGCAGAAGAGGAGGGAGGAGAAGAAGCGCGCTTTCCAGTCTGGCGCGGCACGCGACACGAGCGCGCCCGCGGCCAAGCGCCGGAAGACGGGCGGCGACGACGACTGAGGAGTATGTGCGCGTGGGCCGGCCGTGGATGCGAAAGTAAACAACAGTTTCTACCGCTCTTTGTGAGTAAACACTAGTTTCTACCCCTTCGTGTCACGGCACGCTGCAATTTTTGTACGACAGAGAGGCATAAGGTCACGTAGCGCGCATGTAACGAAACGAGTACACTTTTTTCTTCTCACACGGCGGCCACGTCCCCAGTGTTTTTTTGTAGGATAATGTGGTCGTGGATGGCTCGCATGGCGGCGACGGTGTGCCGAGAGTCGATGACGCATGATATGTTAATCTCAGACGCCCCCTGCGAGATCATCTCGATATTGATCCGTGCGAGCGCAGTGGGGTCAAGGAGAAATAAGGGCAAAGAATTGTGAAGCATTGGAGGAGAGACCTCAGTTCGCGGCAGTCATAGAGGTTAAACCCCATCGACTCTACATTGGAGGAGAGACAAAGAAGACACAAGACGGATGTGTGCCAGCTAGGCGCAGGCAAGTGCACGCACAAAAAACAAAAAGAATGAAGCAAGGATTACGTAGCGCACACATTCACGCAAAGGACAACGTAACGCACACATCACGCAGACATAGCGGATATCACTTTTGCCGAGGACGCAGAACATTTCTCCAGCGACGCCGACGGTGCTCTTCATTCCGTGGCCGACGAGGCTGACAATCGCCATCGTGTTGTTAACAGACACCTGCCAACATGAGGAGAATATGAGAACTAGGGCCAGCGGAGAGCGAGGAAAAAACAACGCGCCCACGGCCACAGCCGACACTCCAAAGCCACGGAGCAAAGCATCACGACAAAGCATCAAGACAGAGCATCATGACGCCGACCGAACGCAACGCCAGCGTCGCACGACTCGGCCACACCGGCGCACCTGTCCGATCGACTCGAGCTCCTGGACGGCCTTGTCGATGTTCTTGGCGCGACCGACGGTCATCGATATGTTGACTTCGCTTGTCGAAATGAGGTCGATCGAGATGCCGTTTCGCTCGAGGATCGTGAACACTTGCGCAAAGAAGCCCTGCGGGGGCACGCAGAGCCCAAACGCTTGTTTGTAAGCCACAAAGAACGACAACCGCAACAATTAGAAACGATTTGGCCGGGGAGAATTGCGTGCAGTCACGAAACATGAACACGAAACGATGGGACGGAGAGCGAGGTCAACTACGACGTGAAGATGCGTTCACACAAGCGAGCGCACGCGGGCGTGCCCACAAGACCGCGCGGGCATGTCCAACACCGACGCACCTGCGAGCCGAGCTTCCTGTTCGAGTGGAGGTTGATGACGGTGACGTTCTCCTTCGAAGTGACGGCGACGGCGCCCCTCTTGAACGCCGCGGGCGTCTCAAAGTCGTTCGGGTCGATCACCGTCCCCTCTCCGGCCGGTCGGAACGTGTTCTTGATGCGAATCGGAATCTTTTCCCGTATGACCTGCTCCATAGTGAACGGGTGGATGACCTCGCTCCCGTAAAACGTAAGCTCGGCGGCCTCTCCCGGCGTAATGCGTGGCAACACAACGGCGCCTTCCACTTTCCGCGGGTCTGCCGTGAAGATGCCGTCCACCTCCTTCCAGATCTGAAGCTCGCGCGCACCGAGACCGGCCGCGACGAGCGCCGCGGTGAAGTCTGTGTACCCGCGCCCCACGCTCTCGATAATGCCATTGGGAACGAACCCGAAAAAGCCGGTCACGACGGGGATTTTGCTCTTGCACGCGCCCACAACCTCCGCGAGACGCCGCCGAAGGTAAGAGAAGAAATCGGCGTCGCATTGAGTGAACGGAGCCGACCTGAAAGAGCGCGCGGAGCATCGTGTCAGCTGCGGCACCAGCAAAGGAACAGCACAACAAATCGTGCGAGAGTCAAGACGCGCCTCGTGTGAGCGTGCGTACATGTCCCACACAAAATGGCACACGCACTTTTCAATGACGTTGTCCAAGTTGATGTACTCGGCGTCTGCGCCCGCTTCCCGCAACACCGTCGCAAAGATGCGCGCAGAAAGCTTCTCCCCGAGCCCAAGGACGACGTCGTTCGAACGCGGAGACAGCTCTCCAATAACCTACATCAGTGTGACCGCAACGTGAGTAACTGCCCCCGCCTTGACACACGTAAACTATTCGCGCATCCGAACAGACAGAGAGACCGCACTCACAGCAATGGCCTCCAAGAAAGACCGGAGTTGGTCGATCTCCTCGTTGATTTCCTCTTGCAGTGTCTGCGAGCGCAGCGCCAACGTGAGATTAATAACACATAACTAGCACAACACACAAACGCGCGGCTCGAGTCACACGGCGCGCACACAGCAATAAAAAAGGAGGCTCAAGATAGCGAGAGGGTGTGGCACGCACCTGACTCGCGGGAGTGTCCCCGAGTGCCTCGTGAATGGCCACAAGGTGACTCGTCTTTATCGAGTTCAAAATCTTCGCAAACTCCTTCTGATTGCCTTCCACAGCCTCCGACGCTGCGCGAATCAGCCTGCTCGTCGTCCCATCTGCCTTCACGTACGAGCTCATCGCCGAGAGAACGACAACCACCGCGTCCTGTTCCGCCGAATCCCGCACAATCTTCGACACTTCCAGCATGCGCTTTCCCGTGCCCACGCTCGTGCCACCAAACTTTTGCACGACGAGCGGTTTTCGCGCGCCCATGGCGTTGCCGTTCGGCAAACCGTTCGCGTGCGTCATTGTCGCGAACAGCGGCGCGTCAGCCGCCAAATCCACGCAAAACCGCAATCCAAAACCACAGAAACGACCCCAAACACGAGCGAGCCTCACGTCTCGTTCCTGCGTCTGCTTTCTCAGTTCTCAAAAGCACGAAGAAGTCAATGGAGAGGCGCGAGGTGCCCCGGGCATGAGATGAGCACACGGCGCGTGCGTTTCTTTCACACGCTGAGTCCCACCAATCGCTGCGGTTGCTGGAATTTCGAGCGTCCACGTGATTACCCGCAATCTGATTGGTCGGCTGTGTTCCAAAACGCGCGCTGATTGGCTGGTCTAAGATCCACTCTGCATTATACAAATCAAGGTGTGTGTAACACTCACCTCTGCTTCAACATTGTTACCACAGAGGTGTAACCCCACCTTGTGCGGAGTGAGTAAGATCGACCTTGCGCGGGTGTGTCCAAGCCCCTATCCTCTTTGGTCCAGCTCATCTCAGTTTCGCGATTTTTGAAAACACATGACAAGCATACTGTGCCTTTCGTCTTCCTTTGTACGGTTCCCTTTCGCGCTCTGTCGTTGCACGGTGCGAGAAAGATGGAGTCGAAGGGTGGGTGTAGTCATCAATCGGCTGCGTGTTTGCGCGTGGCTGTTAACTTTGGCGTTTGGTTTGCCTGCGTTGCAGCTTTCGAGCTGACGCCGACTGTGCAAAAGTACGCATGGGGCAAGAAGGGCCACAGCAGCCTCGTTGCGCAGTGCATGGGGCGGCACGGGGACCCCATCCTCGACTTGACTCCTTACGCGGAGGTATGCCTTGCTTGTCTGCAGGTTTTTGTGGGTCACTGTGTGTGTGTGTGTGTGTGTGTGTGTGTGTGTGTGTGTGTGTGTGTGTGTGTGTGTGTGTGTGTGTGTGTGTGTGCGTTCGTAACAATCGCGTGCGCTGCGTGGACGTCTACGGCATTGCACTATTGCCTGTCAATGTTCTCATGGCTCGTTGCGAGTGCAGTTGTGGATGGGCACGCACCCCAACGGACCCAACAAGATCAAGCGCGACGGCAACACGACGCTGTTGGCGGACGCCATTCGCGCCGATCCATCGCTGCTGGGCGACGCCGTGGCCGCGCGCTTCGGTGGCGATCTCCCCTTTCTCTTCAAGATACTTTCCGTGGGACAGTCGCTGTCCATTCAGGCTCATCCGGACGCCGCCCTCGCGCAGCGTCTGCACGCCGAGCAACCCTCGAATTACCCCGACGGCAACCACAAACCCGAACTCGCCATTGCGCTCACCGAATTCTCCGGCATGTGTGGGTTCCGACCCCTCTCGGAGATTGCTTACTTTGTGAACGAACACGCGGAGCTTGCGCGCGTGCTCGGCGAGGCGTCGGACGAGGTGCGCCTCGCGGCACGCATGTGTGCGGACGACGACACGGGCGCGGAAGCCGTCGCCCGCCGCACTTCGGCAATACGTGTTGCCTTCCGTGCGCTCATGACAGCGGACGCCGAATTGGTGCGCAGCAAGGCAAATGCCTTGCGATCGAGGCTCTCGTCCGCCGTGTTCGCGGCGGCGGCTTCTGGGACGACAACATCGAACGCGGACGAGTGGTTCTTGCGGCTTTGCATGGATTATCCCGGGGACGTCGGCTGCTTTGCGGTGTACCTGCTCAACGTCGTGACACTTGCGCCGGGGCAGGGGATGTTCATGGCCGCGAACGAGCCGCACGCTTACCTCACTGGCGGTGTGTGTGCGTGTGTGTGTGTGTGTGTGTGTGTGTGTGTGTGTGTGTATCTGTCTGTCTGTCTGTGCGTGTGTTGTGTGTGCGTGTGTGTGTTGTTGCGCAGAAGTGTGGTTAGGTTCGCAAGGAAGGACGGCACACGAGAGAGCTTTGATTGACGTCACTTTTTGTCTCGTGCGTCCGTCTGACTCCATCCCATTTGGCTTCTCTCAGAATGCGTCGAGTGCATGGCGTGCAGTGACAACGTCGTCCGTGCGGGACTTACGCCCAAGTACAAGGACGTCGAGACTCTTCTCTCCATGCTCACATACCGCCACGGCCCAGAGGCACGCAGCATCATGGAGCCTCGACCCAGCGTGGAGGACCCGGCGCACGTGTTCGTCTACGAGCCGCCTGTCGCAGAGTTTGCGGTACACTCGGCGCTCGTTCCCCGTGGCGAGCGCGCACCTCTCGTTCCCGTCAACGGCCCTTCCATTGTCTTGGTCGTCAGCGGGCACGGTGTGCTGTCTTTGAACGACGCCAAAGCGGAGCTGGATATCCCTGTGGGGAGGGGCAGTGTTGTCTTCATCGGAGCGAACAGGGCGGCGTCGTTGCGTGCGACGGACGCGTCGGATACCACGCTCGTCGCATACCGTGCGCTGTGCAACCCGGATGCGTCATCATAAAGCCTTCTGAAACCCTTCCACATTGCGTGCTGAGGTGGTTTACGCTCTCTCGCGACGTTCAATTATGGCGCGCATACGTTTCAATATTTTCCTAACAGCGTCCCAAACAAATGGAACGGAGAGAAAACAGGAAGGCGCAAGAGCACTCCACGTCGTCCAGCAACTGTGCAGTGTGTCCGAAAGCGGCGAGCGAGCGAGACGCCAGGGTTACGACTCGATTCGAAGCCCGTCGATGGGCGGCTGGGCGTCGCCGTTCGCCTTAGGAGTGGGAGTAACGCTCCTTTCCGTGTCGAACGAGTACGTAAACTGCAGACGCGACAGTGGTTACATTCGGACATTGTTGTGCTTCGCATGTCACCATGCAACAGACGCATAGAGGCACACATGCACTCGCAACACAAGACGCGCGTCCCGATAGCCGGAGCAATACCAGGAATTAGAACACAAGCCGCGCTTCCCGACAGCAGCAGCAATACCAGGAACACCCGGGTAACTTTTTTTCCCCTTACCTGTGCATGAATCTCCGCTGCGGAGAGGACGACAACGGCCGAGAGATCGACATTCGCCTGCACGGGCCATCACAACACCCAAAAGTTACGGAACTCGTCTCTCACCAACATGCGCACACACACACACACACACACACACACACACACACACACGACTAAACACGCGAATGGACAATAAGGGCCAAGGTCCCACCTTTGAAGAATTTGCGCTCGTCGGAAGGCGTATCGGAACACCCTCAAGGTTACGGTAGATGAGCTTCATATGGAACGACTCGCGCCTGCGCCACAACAAGCTACTATTAAACGACATGCACGTCACATGCGAGAAGGGGTTTGTCGAACGCACGGTGAGAGAATTACAGTTCTGGAGCAAAGAACGAGGCATCGTTTCAGCCTCCACGGCGCAATTACACGGCGCATAATTGCGCAGGAACCAAGACGCAGACATCTCGCAGTCACGCACCGCTCTGGCTCGGGTTCTGCCGCTGGCGCAGGCTTTGGTTCGGGTTGCGGCGCCGCCTGCCCTGTTACAACCGCTGCCATGCGACAGAAAAAACGAACTTGAGTGTGTGTGTGTGTGGGGGGGGGGGGGGGGGGGGGTGG
>CALSCQ010003326.1:0-10410 GCA_943704525.1 Pigoraptor vietnamica | reverse complement strand
CACGCACACACACACACACACACACACACACACACACACACACACACACACACACACACACACACACACACACACACACACACACACACACACACACACACACACACACAGGCTCACACACAGGCACAGGCACACACGCAAAACGTACCTCAAGCGCCATCGCTTTTTCCGCCGCGAACATCGAAGCCCTCTTGACCACGAACGGTGCCTCCAACCGACCCAGGAGCGCTTGCACACACTGATCCGCGAGGAAACAACCTTTGTGGAAGTCCCCTGCTGCACGCGAGCCCAAGGACGGTATGTGGTTGATGTTGTACCACAACAAGGGGAAGATGTTCTCAAGAGGATGCGACACGAGTCTGCACACACACACACACACACACTCATACACACACACACACACACACTCACTCACTCACTCACACACACACACACATTCTCTCTCCTCTCTCTCTCTCTCTCTCTCTCTCTCTCACACACACACACACACACACACAAATTCACTCATACACGTGCATAGTACATGAAGCGGTTTCCATAGCGCACAACAAGGATGCAAACCTGAGGCCTGGCACTCCTTCGCGATCCGCGTGTAGAGGGCGTCCGGCATCTCCCCTCCAAACCCAAAGTACCTGTCGACAGCGACCTTCATCCAACGACAGACGAGCCGCATCGACGCGTACGTCGCAAGGGTTGCGCGCTCGTGAGGGTCGAGTTGCTGCTTCCATGGCTCGGGCGCCCCTCTGCTGGTGTCGTGAAGGGCGTCCTCGTATTTCTCCACCTCTGCACGAAATAAGGCGCGCGTGGATCAGAACTAACGAGAAGCGCATGAACAGGCGAACGTAAGACACAACGCCCAGGCGACATACGCATTCACGCACACTCACACGTGCAACAATCTTTTTTCACATACGAAAGAGTCTGAATTCACACACACGGCAGTACATACCGTAGATCTTCAAGGTCGCCCGCAGCGCGTGCCCCACGATGTCATAGGGCGGCACATCGAACACGTGCTTGAGGATAACAGGGAAAATGTCCTCGGGAAGGTGCTCCATGTCTGCGCACGGCCGTCAAAAAGGCATATTACACTGCCATGGAGTTCGTGTTCCCGTTCCCCTGCTGTGCCGCACCGTGCGCGAGGCCTCTACAGTCCGATTGGGTGGTGTTGCTCCTGGGTCCGACACGCGAGCCCGACTCCCCTTGATGCGAGGGAGTGGATACGTGGCGCCCGCACCAACAAATTTAAACCCCGGATGCAAGAGTCATTACAAGGGTTGCCTCAACACTGTTAGTACCCTTCTGTGTCCTGGCCGACGAGCCCTCCTTTTCGACCGCTTCAACGTGCTTTCACGCCACGTGCACACGCCATTCACTCTCAGGGCAAGTGCAGGGCGCATTATGTCCCTTCGCACGCTCGTGGCCACTCTTGTATCTTCATCTCGTCGCTCTCTTCCGTCGCCGTTCCACACTCCGCTGCTGCCAATTCAACTGCGTGGGCAATCGACTCGGACGTCGCCCTTGTTATCCACTCTCCCATCAAAGCGAGTCGCCCTCGTTGCGTACGGCCACCGAACGATGTCTTGCAATGGGGATGCGCACGGTGCGCAGTGCCAGCATGAGCGCAAGTACCACGCGGTGCCTGAGGGTCGGCACTTTTCGATGGGGCTGGACACGCACAAAGTGCCCATGTCCATGCACGCGCACGTGAGTGTTGCTGGAGTCTGGTCGAGTACTGAGTGTTGCTGAAGTGTGGTCGAGTACTGAGTGCTGTAGTGTGGTCGAGTACGTGAGATTGCTAAAGTGGGGTCGAGTACGTGAGTGTTGCTAAAGTGTGGTCGAGTGCGTGAGTGTTGCTGGAGTGTGGTCGAGTACTGAGTGTTACTGTGGTCGAGTGCGTGAGTGTTGCTGGAGTGTGGTCGAGTACTGAGTGTTACTGTGGTCGAGTGCGTATGAGTGTAGCTGAAGCGTGGGAGTGCGCATGAGTGTGTGGCTTGAGGAAAGGCAGGGGAATTGATGAATGTTTGGCGCCGTGTTTGAGTATGCACGCGCTTCGCCCACTCGCAGTGGCTCACTCGCACCCATAACTTTTTTTTTCTCGCTTTCAGCACCGCTCGCGACTCTTGGGTCGCATCAAGGAGCGCGCGTCGCACGGCACCGGACTGTCGCTGAACTCGGTCGCCCTCCTTGTGGGTGGCAAGACGCAGTACCAGTACGACACGGACCGCGAGCTCCGCTTTCGGCAGGAGTCGCACTTCATGGTGGGCACTACGCAAAGTGTTGCGTTTAAATACCATGCGGCGGTGCATGCGTGTGTTCTTCTCTGTGTTAGTGTGCGCTGTGTTATGTATGTGTGCGCGTGTGCGTGTGCGTGTGAATGGGTTTGAGAAGACTTTTGGCCGGTGACATTCAATTGTACAGTGCTCTGTCCGTTGCTTGCGTAGGCGTGACACATTCGCCTCGCATGCTGCGTGACACATGTTGCGTGACACATTCGCCTCGCATGCTGCGTGCAGTATCTCTTCGGTTGCGACGAGCCCGACTGTTACGGTGCGCTGGACTTTGCGACGGGCGAGAGCATTCTGTTTGTGCCGCACCTGCCCGACGAGTATGCCGTGTGGGAGGGCGTGATCCACCCCCTCTCGCACTTCAAGGACAAGTACGGCGTCGACCGCGTCGAGTACACGGACAGCATCGACAAGGTCCGTGCGTTTTTTTTTTAGAGTGGCTGTGTGTTTGTGTGGATGGGGTGTGTGCGTGCGTGTGTGTGTGCGTGTGTGTGTGCGTGTTTGTGTGTGGGTGCGTGTATGTGTGCGTGTGTAGTGGGGGAGTCGGGGGTATTATTGCACAGAGACTGCCGCTTTAGTATGACTTAAATTGATGCCCATCTGTGCTTGTGCCTGTGCAAATGCCGGCTGACTAACTGCTTCGCACGCGCAGTACATGGCAGCGCGCAAGCCGGACGCCATTCACGTGCTGCGTGGAACCAACTCGGACAGCGGCGCAAAGACGATCGAGGCCACCTTCCCGGGGATGGAGAGCTTCAATGTCGACGGGAGCGTTCTCTACACGTGGGCACCCCTTCACCCACCTCTCTCACACACAAACGACACGTACACACGCACGTACCACACGCACGACGCATACGCTTCTGCGCTACCGCTCCTTTGATTTTCCGTGTTGTTCCCTACGTGACGACAGTGTCACGTTGCCCTTCGCAGCGAGATTTGCGAGTGCCGCGTCTTCAAATCGCCCGCCGAGATTGAGGTGTTGCGCTACGTGAGCAACATCAGCAGCGAGGCGCACAAGGCCGTCATGCGCAGGTATTTGTCATCCTCTCTCCTTCCCTCTCCCTCCTCTCTCTCCATTTTCTTTTTTATAGAAAAAAAAAAGCCTGGTCTGAAATTTGCTCCCCGTTTGTTTTTGCACTCGCGCAATTATCGTCTGTGAAAATTTCACAGGTTTTGCTCTGACGCGCTGTTGCGTTGTTACATGCCTACCGTCCAGCGTGCGGCCCGGCATGATGGAATACCAAATGGAGTCGCAGTTCCTCCACGAGACGTACTCGCGCGGCGGCTGTCGCTTCATGGCGTACACGTGCATCTGCGGGTCGGGAAAGAGCGGCGCCACACTCCACTACGGCCACAACAACAAGCTGGTGCGTGCGTGTGTGCGTGCGTGTGTGCGTGCGCGCAAATGCCTGCCGAGTTGCAGTGCGTTCAATTCTGCGTGCATCTCTCGACCGTGTGTGCGTGCTCTGCAAAACTGTGGGCCGTCGTTTGCTGACTGTGAGGCGTTGCTCAGATTGCCGAGAACGACATGCTTCTGCTGGACATGGGCGCCGAGTACCACGGCTACACATCCGACATCACGTGCTCGTACCCCGCGAACGGTGGGTTAGCAATCTATCGCCGCAAGTTTCCATCTTCACCTCTGCGCTCTCCGGGTCACTTTTTCCCACACAGCACATTACATTCAAGCGCTGTTTTCAAAGTGGGCAGTGGACGTTGGTTCTCAACTTTGCTGTGATTGATGCCACCTGCAGGCAAGTTCACGGCTGACCAGCGCGACGTGTATGAGACGGTGCTTGCGGCGCAGCTGGCCGTTATGAAGGCCATGAAGCCGGGCGTCCACTGGCCCGCCATGCACCGCCTCGCCGGTGAGTCGCTGTAATGGGACGCACCCTGTATGTATGTGTGTGTGTGTGTGTGTGTGTGTGTGTGTGTGTGTGTGTGTGTGTGTGTGTGTGTGTGTGTGTGTGTGTGTGTGTGTGTGCGTGTGTGTGTGCGTGTTTGTGCGCGCGGGCGCGCGTGTGTTCCCGTCGCAGGGAAAAATCGTGCAACTGTGTACAAATGTCTGCGTGGTGTGAACGATCCCTTCCCACCCGATATTCAACCCTCATCTCTCACCATGCACACAGAGCGCGTCATCTGCGAGGAGCTCCTGAAGCGCGGCTTCCTCCAGGGCTCCCTCGACGACATCCTCGGGCTCCACATTGGCGCAACGTTCATGCCGCACGGTCTCGGTCACCTGATGGGCATGGACGTCCACGACGTCGGCGGTTATCCCAACGGCACGTCGCGCATCCAGGAGCCCGGGCTCAACCGCCTCCGCACCTCCCGCATTCTGCAGCCCGGTACGTGTGCACGGACGTCAATGGGTGCCACTCGGCTGATCGTTCTTTAACGGCGCAACGGATGTTAATGGATGCCGCTGGCGAATTGGTTGTTATATTGTCGGGACGTTCTTACTCGGCAGTTGTGTGCCCTTGTCATTATGGTCATCATTTTCACAATTGTTTTTTTTTTTTTTTTTTTTTTTTTTTGTTGTTTCCCTTGCTTGTTGCTTATTCGCGGGATTGAACAGGCATGGTGATCACGGTGGAGCCTGGCGTCTACTTTATCGACTGCCTCCTGGACGCCGCGCGCGCCGATCCGAAGAAGTCGCATCTCTTCTGCTGGGATAAGATCGAGCGCTTCCGGAACTTTGGCGGCGTGCGGCTCGAAGATGACGTGCTCGTGACGGCGGACGGCATTGAGAATCTTACCAAGTGCCCGCGAACCGTTGAAGAGGTCGAGGCGGAGATGGCCAAGGGCCGCTGCTGTTGAAGGGGCGGTCGCTGTCGTTTGCTCTGCGCGTTGCGTTTGTGCCTGCTTGTGCAAAAGAAAGAAAGACAGTCTTGCGGTTACGTGGATGCCGTTGAGAGAGATGGTCGAAGACATCAGTAGAGTGGAGCGCAATGGTTTATCTATGGACGCAAGTTGTGTGATACTGTGCACAGAAGATGCGGTCATTGTACGCTCCTTCCATATAAGACAATTACGCCGAAAATAATTACCCCATAAAGAACTTTCGTCGCATTGGAATATCCTAAATAAGATTTTGAGGAGCATTCAATTTCCAAAATGAGATTTGCCCAACACCTGCCGTGTACGTCGTTTCTCGCCAGGCCGCGCGTTCTCCCGTTTGCCTCAAATCGCAAATCGATTTTCCGCCCCTTCTCTTCGCTGTGCGTGTCCCTCCCTATTCCTGCTTCTCGTCCTCACTTCGTACTCGCATTCGCCCCATTGCGCGACTTCCCCCTTCGCTCGTCGCTTTGTATTGGACTTTGCATTGGAATCGGCCACCATTTTGCAGACGTTGTCAATTCAGCCACTCGTGCGGTGTGCCGCAACGCATGAGCACGCGACTCTGTGAGGTCCGTCTTCACAGTTGACCGAACCACATTACTCGCTTTCCCGGCACACTGCGCCTCAAACTTGGGCGAGGACAGTCCGCGATGTGCGGCCATTGACTCATCGTGGAATGTTCGGCAACGCTTGAGTGTTGAAGCGCAGTCGTTCGTAATTGAGGCGCCACCATGGCGTCCCCTGCTCCGGCGTCGACGGAGGAAGTGCCGGCGCGTCGCACGTCGTTCTCTCGGAGTTCGATCAGGCCGCGGTTCATGCGCACGCAGGCGGCGACATGTGCCGCGTGCAAGACGACGCTTGTTGGCAACGTGATTGACTTTGGGAACGCGCTCTTCCACCCCTTCTGCTTCAAATGCGGGAGGTGCGTGCGCCCCACGGAGTATGCCTGCGACTGTTTTGTGTTTGAATGGGTGCCAATTTGTACGTAGCCGCGGGAATCCCCATGTGTACTTGCCGTCTTTTCTGCCATTCGTTCGTCTGCACACACACGTCTCGCCTTGGTGTATATCTTACAAAGGCTCTTTTCAATTTTCAAGCTGAAGAGCGGTGGACTGACCAGCACTAGTGTTAACGCGCTGTGTGTGCATGTGTCGGTACCGTGTTAATTGCGGTGTGCATATGTCGTCCCGCAGGTGTGGGGAGCTCATCGAGGACTTTGGGTGCCAGGTGATGCTCGCGAACGGCCTTCCCGCGTGCATGACGTGCACACCGGATTGCAGCGCGTGCGGAAAGCCCGTCGACGAGACGTCCGTTCTCAAGAGCGACAGGTGCGTCGCCGTGAGCGAATACCTTGCATATATCTCGTGGCTGTTCCAATGTAGCCCGTTAGTTCTGCACTCTTTCTGTTTTAAAAAGGTCTGTTTCGGTTTGCTCGTTCTCACCCGCTCCACACAATCACTGCGCGCGCCGCAGGCACTTTCACGTGGCTTGTCTTGCGTGCGACGAGTGCGGCAGCAAGGCCGTTGCGGAGCCCGACCAAGACGTGCTGTCGGCGTCAGCCAACGACGGGATCTACAGGTGGGCAAAACACTCGTGGTTCACTGGAATGGGGCGTAGGGTCAGGGTTACGTGCTGAAAGACCAGCAACGCGTCAAAAATGGCTATGTGTGGGCCAAGGGATTTGAAAGCGTCAAGCGCAAAATGTGAACGCAACGCGCGTGTACCGTTCGCAGGTGCGCCACGTGCCTGGCAAAGAGGGGAAATGTGCAGATCACGCTCACGCGGACGTCAAGCGAGAGCGCCGTCAAGCCCGAGCAGCGCGCAGCACTCGCCGCGCTCGCGGCGCAACCAAACAGCGACAGTGCTGCGCTGTCGTCGACGGAGACGTCGCCCAATTTGAATGCAGCAGAGCCACTAGTGGACGGCACTCTCCAGCGAACATCGGTGCGTTTTGCCTTTTGTGGCTATTTCTTCCCGCTCTTGCGCTTATTCGGCATCGTTTGTTCCTTGACCGTGGCTGACATTGCACGCACTTTGTGAGCGCAGTCGTACCGAAGGCACTCGACGAACGATGAGGAGCCGAACCCGCAAGAGGTGGGAATTTTCGCACTCACCTCACCGTCTGTGTTGATGAAATGCTCAAAAGCCAAAACTTTGTCCCGTCGTGTCAGGAGTTGGAGCTCGTCCGCACGGAACTGGCTGATGTAAAGCGAAACTTCACTGCGCTCGTCAAGAGCGTCAAGGACTACATTGCGACGCAGGTATGTGCTTGGCTTGCGCGCCGCGGGGTGGGGGGGGGGGGGGGGGGGGGGGAATGTGTCTGTGTGCGTGCGCGTGTTCACACACGGTGCTTTGTTCCTGAAACTGTCGTTACTGCAGAACAAGGCGCCATCGACGCCCTCGGCCGATGGGCAGGCGCCCATTTCGCGAACGGGAAGCTTTGCCGACTCTGAGTTCTTCAAGACAGAGTCCATCGATTCGCTTCGAAAGCAGGCACGTGTGCGGCGGACACGCACGCACGCACGCATGCACGCAGTGCACACTACTCTCTCGCTCTCGCGCGTTTGCAGTGCACACACGTTTTCGAACGTGCCGACATTCCTTCGCGTGGCATATTCCGCATGAAATTCATACGTAGTCGTGTGGGCCACGCACGCCATTCGACCCTTTTCTGCGCAGCTCTTCAGCGAGCGACGAACGGCCGAAGTGATGCGATCGGAAGTGGAGAAACTCCGTCGCAGGAATTCGGAGTATGGGTGGGTGTACGTTCAGCCGGAGTGTTTGGCGACTCTGCGTGGAAGCCCCCATAGCTTGGTCCATTGTATTACGGGCACGCAGTGTTCCAAGTGCGTCATCGACTATGTCTTTCTTCATCGAACTTCTGGGATATGTAACGTCGTTACGCACGCGTGTTTTTGTTAACAGATCGTCCGGATCTCTCGACGTGATGGGCCGCGGCGACGAGGTCGATCGGCTCAAGAAGGAGCTTGCGGAAGTGAAGGTGTGCCCTGCTTCGTGGAATGTGCCTGCGTGGGATAGACACGCGTGTCCCGAATGGAGTGATGGGAGGGGCCGGCGAAATGTTGGCTGGCCGTACTGGTCTTGGCGCGCATATTTCGACACACGCATTATGCGTACGCATGCACGCTTCACGCACAACGAACCACACACTCACAAGTGAACTCATTACAATCGAATGCGCCCCAGGACGAGTGTCTCCGTGCGAAGAAGGAGCTCGTGGATGCCCGCGAGGACCTCCTCAGCGAATCGCGGAGGCGAAGACTCGCGGAGGATGCGGTTGTGCGGCTCACGAACGAGGCCGGCGACTTGCGCTCGAAGGTGCGTGAGTCACATGTGCAAAGTATTGCATTCAGCCATGGACGCTGTGAACGCCTCCTCATGCGCACACTCACGCCACGGGATACCTCCGTCACGGCATTGGCGCGATGACTCATGCGTCTGTGCGCAGCTTCAATCGGCGACGGAAGAGCTGCGTGTGTTCCGTAACATGGCGTCTTCGGCCGCGGATGCCCTCCACGGCAAGGGCGCCCCCGTGCGAAAGTCGAGCGAACCCGGCACGCACAGGGTGTGTATCTTGCGCGGCGTCCTTGAACCTCTTACCTCTTGGAGCCCGTTCAGCCCTTGTGTCGGCATTGTCTTTCGTCGTTTTCACGTCTGTTCCTTTTTCTTTGCTATCTGCCTGTTGTTGTGGTGTTGAACTGTGTGTTCGGCGTTTGTGTGTTTATGTCCCCTCTGACTCTGTTGCCGTTTGCTCCGCAGCAAAATTCGCTCCTTGCGATGCACATGAGCACATCGATGGACGAAGGGGTGCTCCGGTGGGTCACGGGACATTGTCGAACACGGGGCTGCTGTGCCACATGCCCTTGGTAGATTGCGCACTCGAGGCAGGGTGTTAAGCCGAATTCCATCCGCGTCTTCCTCTCTCCTCCTTGTTCACTGTGGAGAATGGACACGCGTCTATGACTTGAGCTGATCCGGCATCTCTCCCTCGTTGCGCTGCCTGTTTTTCGGCGAGTACAGCAAGGACTCCGATGCCAAAGTACAGAAGCGCCCCTCGGTGTCCGGACGCGGCGACGAGGCCGCCAGCTCCGCGTTGGGCGCGCACCCGCCGCTCACCACGCGGCGATCGTTCACGGACACGACGAAGCACACGCGATCGCCGATCATGACGATACGCAAGCTGTCGCGAATGGTTACTGGACAGAAGGCCCCGGCGGAGGGTCTCGAGACCCCCGCTGCGTCGGGTGAGCCCAACCTGAGCCCGACTTCCGTACGACGAAAGGGTGAGTGTGGTGTTGACGGTACTTGTGCGGCATGGTGCTGTCTGCTGTGGCGGTTGATGTGTGGGACTGGGAGGATTGGCGCGGTCATTGCACTGTCTCGGCTTAATATCGCTGCACTCGCTCCCACGCCGTTTGTGTGCGTCACCTGCAGTGGCGATTGGCTCTGACGCACGCACTGTCCCTGAGCCTCACGCGGACACGCAAGGTGAGCTTCGTGCTTTCCAATTGCAGTGCTTTTGTGATGCACCGCTGATCCGCTTCGTCGGTGCAGGCACTTCGCCCCCGGAGGAAACGGGAGGCGTTTTGGGCGTCCCACACAGGTTCAAGGTGAGTTGTGTTGCTGTTGCTGTTGTTGTTGTTGTTGTTGTTGTTGTTGTTGTTGTTGCTGTTGTGTGTGTGTGTGTGCGTGTGTGTGTATGTGTGTGTGTTACCTGTTGTGTCGACATGCGTAATCGTTTTCGTCCCCTGACGTTTCGCCGGTGTCCTCGCAGCTGTACGGTGCGATCAAGCCCGCTCGATGCGCCTACTGCAGCGGCTTGATATGGGGCGGCTCCAAGAAGGCTCTCAAGTGCAAAGGTATCGCAGTGTGCGCATGTGATGCGCCTGTTGTTGTGGAGGAACTGCATGCCCGTGTCGGTCCTTGCGTGTGTGCGTTTAGTCGCAGTGAGACAGGTGATAGAATTGCTGGCGTGGTTATGGCTCTGGGTTGTCGTGCACGGCACTGACCGTCGTTGCGCGCAGGCTGTGGCATATCGTGCCATTCAAAGTGCACGCAATTTGTGCCGCCGTCGTGCGGTCTCCGCTTCACGCGATCGACAGAGGCGCTCAACGAAGTCAGCATCATCACGCCTGCAGGTGTGTTTGACATGCCTTGCATGTGTCTTCGTCAAGGAGAGGAAAGAGAGATTGAGGGAGGGTGTGTGTGTGTGTGTGTGTATGTGTGTGTGTGTGTGTTTGGGGGGGGGGGGGGGGGGGGG
>CALSCQ010003325.1:0-10641 GCA_943704525.1 Pigoraptor vietnamica | reverse complement strand
GGGGGGGGGGGGGGGGGGGGGGGGGGATTTGGTAGCTGGGAAGCAGACAACATGAACGCAAGGCCCTCGCTGATCGAGTGTATGTACGAAGCCACGAGCCCTGCGGGGACCGGATCGGCGCGGAACCTCTCCGCCCGAGCGCAGTCACACGCGCAGGTCGCACGTGACGCACCAAGAGGAACGCGACGCACGCAAACGCAAAAAGCGACGTTGCAAACGGCCACGCAGCGCACGCTGCAGCAAAATGGTACGCAATGGAAAGAACGCGCTAGCCATTAGTGCGCGACGGTCGAGAGTTCGCCGTACCCGTTGGCGTTACGGAGGCCGCCCGTGTAACCGCTCGCGGCGGGTGTCTTGGAGTACACGTGCGCGCCGGGGTATCCGCGAGCGGCGGTGGCCGTGGGTGTGGGCGCATACGGGGCAGCGGCGTGGTGCATGTAAGGGGCGTTCTCCTTGTCCTCACCGCCAAATGTGGCATGCGAACGGGCCGTCGCCTGCGGCTGTAAGCACAGTCACGTGAGCGTGCATCGAGCACGACGTACAATGGAAACATTGTGCCGGCTAGCTCCTAAACAGGCAGTCCAAGCGCACTGCACTGCGCCACGCACCCGCGGAGGGAGGACGCCCTCGAGTCGGATCTGCTCGCCCGCACGTGACTGCCGTGCAATTTCCTGGTACGAAAAGGATGCGCTTTCGTCAGTCACACGCACACAGGTTGCCTCGCGCATGGATACGGGCGCTTCCCTTTCCCATGTAACCTGTTCGCAGCACACACACACAAACATCATCGCTAGTTTTTCGGCCTGTACTTCCACATGCAGATGCCTCACCCGCACAAGCCCCGCAAGTGTCGCGGACGTCATCGTCGCACCCTCGCTTGCGCCAATGGAGACGAGCTGGCTGACGAGGTCGTGCAGCTGCGACTCGCTGAAGCAGAGGGCGCCCTCGGGCACTGGACACACAAGGGGCCATTTGTCCATTTGAGACAACGAAGAATAAGCACAAGCGAAGCACTTTCACAACGAGAGCCTCAGCAGTGAAAAGACTGTGAACAGTAACAGTCGCGAAAGGCTCAATGCCTGACAGCGGCACCCACCGGCCGGCTTCCCCGCGCCCTCCGGCCGCAGGAAGGGGTGGTCGAGCAGCTCTCGGATGGTGGGGCGCTCCTTCGGGTTTCTCCTGAGGCAGCGCTTGAGCACGTCGAGGAGGTCGGCGTTGTCGGTGTGAGGGAACGCAATGTCGTAGTGGGGGTCCGGGATGCACTGGAGCTTCTGGAGCGGAGTGAGGTGGTAGAAGGGCGTCTGGCCGTACGTCATGGCATAGAGAATGCAGCCGAGGGACCACACGTCGCTCGCGGGGCCGAGCTGCGCGGAAGGGAAATGGGGACGCCAGACGTGAGTGGGGCAAGCGGAAGAACACCTCGAAAGAGCGTACGGACACTATTTCCGTACAAAATAGTGGCCAGATACACGTTGCAAACTACGGAGGGCACGAGCGCGCTATGGCAGAAGCATCCACTCGCAACCCACCTTCATGCACTGCACGTGGCGCGCCGAGGGGTCTCTCCTGGGTGCCTGGCTCGTGTCGAGGATCGCCTCGGGCGACATGTAGTTGAGCGTGCCGATTTGGCTCTCCCTCTCAACGCTCGTCTTGTCCTGCTGGATGGCCTTCGCGATGCCAAAGTCGATCAGCTTGAGCGTCCCTTCGACGACGAGGAAGTTGGCCGGCTTCAGGTCCGAGTGCACGATGCGTTCCCCGTGGATCGTCCCCACGGCCTCCAGCATCTGCTGCCAGTACAAACGCACGTGGTTCCCCGACAGCGCCGACGCGCCCTTCCCGCCCTCGTGTTTCTTCAGCAGGCGCGCGAGGTCCACGTCGCCGCACTCCATCACGAGATAGATGTAGCCGTCCGCGCGGTTGACCTCCGAATCAAACAGCCGGATGATGCCCTCCTTCCCCTGCAGCCGCGTCAGCAGCGTAATCTCGTTGACGTAGCTCTCAATCGTCGCCTCGTCCGTCCCGTCCAGTCGCACATGCTTGATGGCATACACGCGACGGTCGGGACCGATGGCCTTGTAGACCTTGCTCGAGCCTCCCTTGCCCAGCACCTCCAGTCGCGCATACGAGCGCCCATTGACGACGATTTCGCCCGCCGATGGCGTGTGCGCGTGTGGGCCTGCAGCGCCGACTGTCCCCTGCGCCGCTGCTGTCGACGGCGCGAAATTGAGGCGCGGTCGCCGCACAGCAGCCGCGTCTGCCGAAGCGGCGGGTGCTTGTGGCTGCACCTGCGGCTGCGCCTGGAACGCGGGTGCGACAACGGATGCCGCAGAAGGCGCGACGGCGTGCCCGACGGAAGGGCGTGCGTCCGACGGCACGGCCACCGAGGGCGTTTGAGCTGCCATGCTCTGCGCATGCGTTGTGGTCCTTGGCGCGCCTGCAGCGAATGCCGGTGGCTGCGACTGGACAGTCACGTGGCCATGGTACGTGCCCGTCGCGTGACCCATTGTGGCTGCCGTGGCCGTCCCCATGGTCGTGTTCGAGCTGCTGCTGGCGGTCGATGCGGTGCCCGTCGCGCTTCCCACCGTGGGCGTTGGATGCACCAGATTGCCGAGCACTCGCATGGGCGTTTGCAGCGGGAAATTGGACGCCATCGCCCCGTCCGCGCTGGGTCGTCGCTGCTGCTGCGATCCCACGGCGTGCGCGTGCGTCGCAGTCGTCGGGTGCTGCGCTTCACCCACTTCGGTTGCTTGGGACTCTGCGGCATGCGACGTCGCGGGTGCGCTGTCCGTTTTGGGGCGCGTCTCCGCCGGCACTTCCGCGTCGGCAGCATCCAACGCAAGCGACGGAATGCCCCTCTGTGGCGGGCTAAGGCTCGCAACGGTACCGAGAAGGCGAATCGGCTTGGACGGTCGCCGCGCGGACACGAGAATCGACTTGAGCGCCGGCTTGCCGTTTGTGGAAGGGCCGGGCGTGGGGAAGCCATTTTGGGGCAAGGGCTGTGTGAGGTTGGCCGTGTGGTTGCCCGTGTTCTCGGCGGCGGCGGCGGCGGATGCCGGGCCTGTCAAGAGTCGCACGGCGTCCGAGTTGCTGCGCTGCAGGGAGGGCGCAGGCACCGGCGCTGGAACGAGGGACGGCATGTGAGTACATTGCATCTCATCGATCGACGTGAGGGCAACATACCTTCTTGCTTGGGCGGTCCAAAGTCCGAGACGGTCCGCGTCAGTGCGGGCGCGGGAGGCTCGGTTGGCTGGGTGGCGACTGGAGCGACCACCGTCACAATCGCATGGGCGCCGTTCGCTTGAAGAGAGCCAGGGACAGGAGCAGCGGCGGGCGCAGGGGCCGGCACGTGGGCGGGGGTCGCGTCTTCCAAGGGACTATCGGCTGCTGAGGGCGGCGTGGTCGGCGGGTCCAGCGATGGACGCTCTCCATTCACGACGGCAGCAAACGCGCGCGAGAGAAGGAGCTCGGGAGTCGCCTTCTTCTCTTTGCCACGCGTGAGCACCTGCTTCGCTTTGTCCCGGTTGCCTGCGCCGTTGAAAAGCGTCAGAGCAACGTTGTGTCTTTGACGGGAGAGTATTGCAGCACTTTTTTGAGAGGTGCCGTGCGTACGTGTGCGTGGGTAACAGCACAGAGGAGTGCGCTTACCGGCATCAAATTCAAGCTGCGCCCACACCACGTAGAATTCGGCGGCGTCCGTGGCGATGCTTTCGTTGTGCATGAAACGAAGCGTGTTCTTCGCGTCGTCTTGCGAGGCGACGCTAAGCGCAGAGACAGACGTATGAGGCACTTTACGATACCGCTTCCTCTCGCGTACAAGGCACAACTGAGATCATCCACATCCCCTCGCCATCCACCACCACAAAAACATATCTGGGATCTGAACACGCACACAGACGCCATCATCGTGCACCTACCACTGCATTTTTGCGAAATCAAGCCATATCCTCACGAATGTCGGGCTCTTCCTCCACGCGTGCACCGGCATTTTCTTCGTGGCCGTGTCGTACGCACGCAGCAAGAAGCTCGTCGCAAACTGGTGCGGCGCATACTTTCTCCTGTAGTGATCGAGAAAGAGCAGCCAGTCTTCCGGCTTGTTACCAGCCTCCTGCAGAAGGTCCACCCACTCCTGCGCACTCAGCTTCGACACGTCGCGCCCCTCGAACGTGCGAGAGGCGGCGGCCCCGGCGGGCTCCATGTCGGATTATCGGGGGCGCAGCGAGCGCAGGGGGAGCGCCCTGTCAGTGAGCGCAATGTGAGAAATTGAATGTGATGAGAGGGCCGATCCGATGTTGCGTGTGGCACTCTGACCTGTCCAAAAAATCTGAAAATTTGAATTTTGTGGCTGTGCGCGCCAATTGGTGCTATGTATAGTACATTTTGTAGAAAATATTACCATATATAGTTTTTAACAAACAGAAATACACATATAAGTGTCATATGTTTATAAATATACATATATAGTGTAAATAACCCATTAATGTACATTTATAGATATGTTGACCCGCTCACGTGCCCATGCGCGCCATTTCCAACACGTCACACTTTTTTTTTGAAAGTTGTGCACGACACTTGCGCACTTTCGGCGTTACTTTCTCTAAGCAAAGAGGCGAGAACCGAATGTGTGCGCGCACGAAAGGAGACGTCGAGTGCGTGTGTCTGCCGTCCCCCCTTGGAGAAGACGTCGTGCGGTCTTATTGCTTCGTCGCGCTCCGTTTGTGCGAGTGCCCCACGCTGCCATAGGTGAGCGGAAAGTCCAGGCATCTGCGACGTGAGAGTGCACACACTCACCGCGGTTTGTATTATACATTGCTTAACGGTCCGTTTCCACTGGTACTTGCAGTGTCGGCCTGGCATGGGCGCGCAAATGCGTCTGGAACGGCGGTGAACTGTCGCTGGGGCCACAATGAGTGCTCCCGGCAATCCCCCGGGGGGCAAGAAGGTGTGTGCCCGCTGGGGGCGATCTGCTCTGTCCATTATGGGTTTGCCCCTTTTACACTCCCTCCAACTCGATTACTTATCCAACGTACCGGCGCAGCCCCCGGGGGAGGGCGCGCCGATGGGGCACCCTATGGGCGGGATGTGGCCGGTGGGCGCCATGCAGCCGCACGGGGCTCCCAATTCTTTCACCCCGGACCAGCTCGCGTATGCCCTGATGCAGCGTCAGATGGCCGTCCAGCAGCAACACGGCGCGCAGGCCCAGGTGGATCCCAAGCTGCTCGCAGACCCGGCGTCGCGTGCGGCGGTGCAGCATCTCATTCTGCAGCAACAGCAGTTCTTGCGACAGAAGGCGGCGCAGACTCAGGCGGCGGGGCACAAGGTGGCGTCGCAAGCGCAGGCGCAGGCGCAAGCCCACCAGGCCCAAGTTCAGGCCCAAGTTCAGGCCCAGCAAGCCCAAGCACAGGCACAAGCGCAGGCACAGGCGCAGGCACAAGCGCAGGCACAGGCGCAGGCACAGGCGCAAGATTCGTTCACGCGACAGCTGCCGCGCCAGATTCAGGAGCTTTTGGCGGGTGCGGACCCCGAGCGCGCCAAGGCCATCATCGGGTACATCATGCAGAAGGGCCAGCAGAAGCAACAGGCGCAGCAGCAACAACTCCAGGCGCAGCAACAGCAGCAGCAGGCGCAGTCGCAGGCGGCCGCGGCCGCAGCGCAGTCGATGAATGCGGCGGCGATGATGGCGCTGCGGGCGTCTGTGTTGCAGAAGGAGGCGCGCGGCAAGGCGGGTGTGCAGGCGTCGCAGGCGCAGCAGTCGCTTGCGCACATGACGGACGGGGATCGCGTGATGGAGCTGCTGTGCGAGGCGTGCGGGACGCAGCGCGCGGTGGGTGCCATGGACATTAGAGGTCGCTCTCTCTCCTTGCGTGGTGGAGTCGATGGACGCAGGTCGATGATTTGAGAGCCGATTCGACACTCACTCCTTGTGTGTGCGGCCTGTTTGTCTCCAAAACTTTATGGCTGTATGCGATGTGAGACGGTGTGGATTGGACTGCGGATTTTTCCATAACTCGTGTTGCGCAGGTCATCAATGGGCTGTGCGCAACATGCAACTCTCAGCCGGCGGTCGCATTCGCCGCACAGCAAAAGAGAGCACAGGCAAGTGCGCCCATTCTTTCTGCTCGTCGACTGTGGAGTGGGCTTCGCTCGTCTCGATGTGTGGTTGGACCGTGTTAGTGGCTTCTGTGTTATTAAGTTTTCGTAGAAGCGTCCAGAGATCGATGTCGCTACATGTGTTTGGAGAGGACCGTTCTTTATTGTACCTTTCTCAGTTTGACATCTGTTTCCCAACAGCAACAGGCGGCTGGAGCCTTCGCCGCACAGGACGCAAACGCGCACATGGCACAGTGGAACGCTGCGTCCCTTGCTGCCGTCGCGGGCGCGCGACCAAGGGCGCCTGTTGGCTTCGCTGGTCCCGGTGGTGTTGCTAGCCCCCAGACGCAGGCGCAAGCCGTCGCTCAGGCGCAGGCGCAGGCCGTGGCCGCACAGGCTCAGGCTCAGGCACAGCGGCAGCAGTCGCAGCTGCAAGCGCGTCTCCAGCAGCAACAGCAGCAACAGGCGCTGGCGGCCATCGCGAGTGGGCAGCCAAACGCCGCGGCCGCGTACCGCGCGCAAGTCCAGGCCCAAGCACAGGCACAGGCTCAAGCGCAGGCGCAGGGGACCCTTCCCGACATGCGTTTCATGCAGCACGCGCACGCCCACGCGCTGCCACCGCAGCACCAGCTCATGTCGCGAATGACGATGACGCCGGGTGCGCAGCCGGCGGCAATGCCGGTGCGGGCGCCGGCGGCGGGGGCGAAGAAGCAGAGCGTCAAGTCGTCGGACGCTGGCCGACCCGACCTCGACAGCCTCGCGCGTACGATGGTGATGGAGACGGCCGCGTCCGGGTTCCACCAAAAGGGGGATCCGCACGCGCTCCAGCAGTCGGCGATGCAGTCGATGATGTCTGTGCAGCAGCCGCAACCCGCGCGCGGTAGGGCGAAGAAGGAAGAGAAAGCGAAGCCGTCGACAACGGAGTTGATGACGCACGAGCAGGTGTGTGTGTGTGTGTGTGTGTGTGTGTGTGTGTGTGTGTGTGTGTGTGTGTGTGTGTGTGTGTGTGTGTGTGTGTGTTGTGCGTGCGTGCGTGCGTGCGTGTGCGTGTGTGCGTGCGTGCGCGTGCGTGTGCGTGCGTGCGTATGTTAGCATTCGTTATATTAGTTGTGCCATTGTGTGAGAGAATTTGACGGTTATCGCGTCCACCCACGACAGTTTTATGCATTACCGATTGTCTGTGTTGTGACTCGAGGATACTCTGCCCATTGTTCATATGAGCTCATATGAGATCAGCATCCATTTCCATACACGAGTAGGCGTCGACTGACCCTCGTGTCGTGCTTTTTGCAGATCGCACGGCAATACGCCATGTCGGACGAACCCGAACGCAAGATCTTCCTCGACGGCTATTTTGAGCACCTGCGGCAAACGGGTGTGTGAATATTGCTCGTCGGTTTCGAGCCTCTCTGTTTTCGCATTGGTGTTTTTTTTTTTTTTTTTTTTTTTTTTTTTTTTTGAATTTATGCTCGTCCCTGTCGGTCGATTCGCGCGTGTCTATGAGTATCCACTCACCGGTTCCTTTCTCCGTCGACCCTGGTCGTGCAGGCCAGCAAGTGAACCGCATTCCCGTAATGGGCCACCAAGACATCGATCTCTTCAAGCTCCACACGCTCATCCAGCGAATGGGCGGCCTTGCGGCGGTCGTCGACAACAAGCGGTGGCGGGAAATTACGCGGGCGATGAATATACCGGACAGCGTGACGAGTGCGTCGTTCAACCTCAAGCAGCATTACGTCAAGTACATGGAGCCGTACATCAAGAAGGTGTGTTATTTGTGTGTGTGTGTGTGTGTGTGTGTGTGTGTGTGTGTGTGTGTGTGTGTGTGTGTGTGTGTGTGTGTGTGTGTGTGTGTTATTTTTGTGTGTGTGTGTGTGCATGTGTGTGTGCGGTGTGTGTGTGTCGCTGTGTTGTGATTGCAGCTATGCTTATGCATGTTTGATGTCATTAATTGCCGTTAATCTGCCTGACTTTGTGGGCGCATTGACCGTGATTGTCGGTTTGGGTCCTTCGCACGACTTACTAAAGCCGCCGTTTTGTTGCCTGCAGTTGATGAGCCGACGGCCATCCGAGTCCGAGCGGAGAGGTGAGCACTGGGCAGTCTGCTTTTTTCGTTAGAAGATGCCTTCACTGACGCACACCCGTGCAGGCTCCACGGCAGGCTCCACGCCCGCTGCCGAGCCTCAGCCACAGCCTCAGCCTCAGCCCCAGCAGCCCGTGAAGAAGGAGACCCCGCGCGACCCCACCGAGGGCATTGAGAAGGTCGAAATGTTTGTCCCGGGGAAGCCCGTGAACAGGCTCGCTATTGGTGAGTGCGCTCCACCGTTCTGTTTCGTATAAGTGTGTGTGTGTGTGCAAGCGTTTCGCCTTTTGTGTACTCGCCACATCCGCTGATAACCCCCCTTTTCGCTCCGAAGGCCCTTGGGATGTCGACCGTGTAATCCTGGCGCTGAAGTCTGGACTGTCCGCCGAGGTGACCTGGGCTCTGAATGTCCTCACAGTCGTCCTGCACGACAACGGCCAGCCCATTGTCCTCGCGAAGCACCCCGAGCTGCTTCCACTTCTGGTCGAGCACCAGCAGCATTGCCTCGCGCTCCTCGAGCTCTCGCAAGCGCAGCAGCCGGAATCGGCCGCGGGCGAGCTCCCCCTCAAGTCGCCCTTTGCACGGCTCAAGCGCCAGCATTCGATGGTCACCGATGCCCAGCATGCGCCGGCGCTGCTGTACGCGCACGTCGCCGTGGGACGGTACCGCCTGTCCCCTCACATTCGATTGGACGTTGGTATGGACGACGACGCCACTTCGATAATCGGAAGCACAAGGGTGTGCAATGGAAAGCGTGCCGCCGCGCCCCACTCGCCAGCGCGACCGACGAAGCGCCAGCGGAGTGCGCTGCTTCCGCACGACGAAGGGTCTCGGCTGTTGTCCTCGTCCTCCTCTTCGCTTCCCGCGCAAGGGCGGCATGGATTGACGGAGCCTGCGTCCGAGGACGGAACGCTGTTTGCTGGCGGGGGCGGCGAGGGTATGAACGGGATTGAGTGGGCTGCCATTGAGCGAGTGCGGTGCATCGCGAACATTTTGCGCGCGCTGTCATTTCTTCGGTTCAACGAGAGCGTGTTGGGGACTCACGAGGGTGCCGTTGTGCTGGCAGTGGACGGGCTGCACTGCGACGATTGGGACCACGTCGACGATTCGCTCGTGTTTCTTTCGAACGTCGCCCACAACATTGACATTCAGTCCCTCTCGAATAGCCGCGCCCTCGCCGACCGTCTCGTCGCGGGCATTGTGCGCGTGGTGGAGCACTACGGCGGGTTCGTTCTCGATTGTCTGGTGACCGCGGACACGGACGCGTACGGTCCGGACAGCGAGCTCGCGGACCTCGGCCTTGGCCTCCCGCCGGGCGCCGAAGTACTCTCGAGCGCGTTTGACAAGGAATCGCACGAGCTGGGCGTGCTGCTAGAAATTGTCACCAAGCTGTCGCTGTCGGAGGCGAACGCGAAGATGATTGGCCTTGCGCACGCTCAGCACATCGACCGCCTTCTCCTGTGGCTCACGCACCGCCTGATATCGCCCGACGCCGTCGTGAGGGAGACGGCCGTGTTTATCCTTGCGAACCTCGCAGCTTCGGGGCCAGGCATGCGCGCGCGAATTGGCGCACAGCGGGGCTGCATCGCGCTCCTCATGGCGACCGTCGCGGATGGCCTGCCCGGCGGCCTGATGGCGGGGACGGATGTGCGCGCGCGCGCGGCTCGTGTGCTGCTGTCGCTGGCGGAGAACGCGTCGAACAGGGCGGTCATTTCGCGCGGCGAGACGGCTCTCGTGGACCTGCTGACGCGCGGCACTATCGAAAGGGAGATTTGCGAGCCTGTCTCCGGCATCCTCTACGAGCTTGCCTTTGCTTGAGTCTCGTCGCTTTGCCGCGTGCTTCGCCTGCTTGCGTCTTAGAGTGTCTTTTTCGGCGGGAAAGCGTGCGTGGACTGGTTCCTGCCGCTTTCCATCTCCGTTACCTCGCCACGCGGCTGCTGTCCTTGCGTTGCCGCGTCGTTTCGTTGCGTTTTTCGTTTTTGTCGTTTTTCCGTTGTCGTTTGTCTTGACTGTTGCGTGTTGGCGTGCGGCAATCGTATTGCGCGTGCAGAAGCAGTGGTGGTTGCCGTGCTATGAACAACACCACTGCCTTACGGTGTGTTTTTGTTTTTGGGTAGCACAACTTAATGCCGACGACGGGTCAGTGGTCAAACTCTTCGTGTTGTCAGCAGCAAAAAGTATTGTATTCATCGACCACACGCGCGAGAGTGCGCACTGCAAATGGCCTGGTCGACATGCGCCAACAATGTAACGGGGCTCCCAGACGACACCGCCGTCCCCGAGGTCAGTGCACGCGATGGACGGTGTTGGGGATGGATGGGCCACAGCGACCGATGAGCTCAAAGTTCGTCCATATGTTACAGGCAGTATTCACAGACTGCGTCGCAGGGACGATATAGCGGTGGAAGAGAAAGAGAAGAGGGAGCACACCTTCCGCCACTTTGCGCCTCAAGGCCGATAGACTCCGGGGG
>CALSCQ010003320.1:0-31877 GCA_943704525.1 Pigoraptor vietnamica | reverse complement strand
CACACACGAACAAGCACACGCATGCACACACACACACACGCACACTCACACACACACACACGCACACACACACACACACACGCACACACACACACACACACACACACACACACACACACACACACACAACTACCCACCCACACAACACATACACGCGGCGCACGCACCTTGTACAGCGACGCATCCGACTTGATTGCCTTCGCGCGCCCCGCGGCAAGGTGCGCCTCCTGCACCTTCGGGTCGATTTTTTTGCCGTACTTGTCCTCCTCGGGAAGGGGCTCAATGATGCCCTGGATTTCATCCATGAGGACGTCCATCCGGGGTGC
The DNA here is from genome assembly GCA_943704525.1 of Pigoraptor vietnamica. Taxonomy (NCBI): domain Eukaryota; class Filasterea; order Ministeriida; family Capsasporidae; genus Pigoraptor; species Pigoraptor vietnamica. The sequence goes on along the minus strand of CALSCQ010003320.1, from coordinate 31,551 downwards.
CCAGTCGTACAGCTTGAGCACGGGGTCGCGCCGCTCGAGGTCAAACAGGCGCACGGCGGCCGTCTGCGGCGCACTTCCCGGGTCCATGAGCGCCTCCTTCTCGTCCTCAGGGTCCGTCTCGACCTCGCCGACGTACGCGAGATCCCAGACGATGAGGTCGCCGGGCGGCGGCTGAATGCGCTCCTTCTTGTCCTTGGCGCTCTGCTCGCGCTGGAGCAAGATCCAGTACACGTGGTCAAAGAGAACGGGCGCGACGGGGCCCATGAGCGTCTTCACGAGAAACTCGAGCACGTCGTCGAGCGCCTTGAGGCCGTCGCGAAACACGTCCGCGACCGACGACGCCGCCGGGTCCGACCATGGCGTGGTGGCACCCGTCGCAATGTCGACGCCCATGCCCGCGCACGACTGCACCGTCTCCTCAAACGCGGCGACGACGTTGTTGAGGGCCGCGCACAGGGACGCGTGGATGTTGACGGACGTCGCACCCGCCTCGTACGTCTTGTTCCCCGCGAGGGCCTTGTCCTTCAGCCATTCGGTGTACGTGACGAGCTCCGTCGAGATCATGTCGGCAAACTTCATGTAAAAGTTTGTCTTGACCTTGCCGTCGGGCCACGCGAGGCCGTCGATGAACGACGCGTTCTGCCCAACCGAGCGGAATATCTTGTCGACGCTCATCGAGTGCGGCCGCAACTCCTCGAGGGGCGCGAGGGGGTCGGTGAACGTCGCCTTCTGCACGACGGCCGAGAAGCGCTCGCTCGCCAGCTGCAGCCACAGCTGCACAAACGGCGTGAACCACACGTGGTAGTCCGTATAGGGGTTCGGCGTCGCGTTTTCCCCGACGAAATACTCCTCGACGATGAAGCGCACCTTGTCGTAGAGCTCAAAGATCTCGGGGTAGACCGTGTCCAGTGCCATATTCTCCAGCGTCTCCCGGAGCATCTGTGCGTGCGGCGTGCACACGAGCTCCACGTTGAGCTTGAAGACGTCGACGTCGGGGCAAAACTCGAGTATCGGCTGGCGATAGTGCCGGGAATCGTCGGCGTACTCGGTGAGGATGACGGCCGAGAGGGTGATCTGCACGCGGAGGGGCTTGACCAGCTCCTTTGACGGGCTCTTCGACGCCATGAATGACGCGACGGACCGCATCTGCCCGAACAGCGACTTCTTGTACGTGACAATCTGGTCGGCGACGAGCGTGCTCACGCGCGTCTCGACGGAGACGTTGTCGTCGGGGGACGCTATGCGGTACTCGAGCTTGTGCGACATGAGGAGGCAGTTGAGCGCGAGCTGGAAGCCGGGACCGACAGAGTCCCTGAAGCACTCCTTGTACCTGTGCGCACGGGAGGGTAAGACAATAGCTACGGCAACGGCGGCGGCGTCTGCAGACCGCTCCATTCGAACGAGAAAGCGAGGCCTCCCGTCTCCGCTTTGCATGGTACTCTTCTTCGCACGTCCCGTTCACTCCCGAACACATCACCCACTACTTCTGCTCTCTCTGTGCCCTGATCCCCTGATACTTTCACGCACGCACCTCCTGACCGAGTCGAGGAGCCGCCCTTGCACCACCCGCAGCGCAGCCACAAAGTTCGGCATGAAGTCCTCGGCAGTGCCGGGCTTGAAATTGACCTCCTCGAGGGCGGAAAATGCACGCTGTTCGCACACGGGACAAGACGGCAAGTCCACGTCAGAGTAGGCCGAGACACAGAGGAGAGGCACATAGGGGTCCGTCTCAGACACCGCGATTGAGAGGGATGATATAGACAACACACGAAAAGTGGCACTGCAGACGTACTTTCAGTGGCGCGCTTAGAAACGGCGCAACGTCGTTGAGGCGCCCCGTCCCGCAGCAAGTCGCGCGTACGAGGTGCTCGAGGTAGAGCACGTGACGCTCGATGTTGGGTATTTTGTAGTAGCGACAGTACTCGTCCTCCAGGAACGCAAAGGCCGTCGGAACCTGCAAAACGAGCGCCGTCCCAACACACGAACTGTTTAGACAAACGACACGCCAAAGAGCACACACACACGCACACACACACGCACACACACACACACACACACACACACGAACAAGCACACGCATGCACACACACACACACACGCACACTCACACACACACACACGCACACACACACACACACACACGCACACACACACACACACACACACACACACACACACACACACACGCCGCGCGCGCGCGCAAATTGAAAAGGGCGCGACTACTAGAACGGTGTTATGCCCGTAATGAAAACACGCACCATCCCGTTCCAATTCCTGTTTCGCCGCGCGAGCTCCTGGAACATGGCCTGCAAGATGCAGAGCCGCAAAGTAAGACACAAAGCACGCACACTTCCATCCAATCCCAATCATCACAGGCCACAACCACACTCCTCAAACAAACGCACGCATGCATTTCGACAACCCCAGGCAGTCACACTCAATGCATGCACGCATGCGAATAGCGACGCAATGGCGGAGGCCCACCTGTACGAGGAGCGGGTAGAAGGCGAGCGCGCGGTCCCTGTCCGGCTTCGGGTACTTTTCTTCGTGGACGGGCGTCGGCTGCGGCTTTGGCGCGACGACAATCGGCTCAACCTTGATGATGACGTGGATGTTACCGGACACGTGCGACCGCGACGACCGCTTCTGCAGCTTATACTCCTGGACGGGTTACGACGTTGGAATGTCAGTTCTTGTCGGAGAGAGGGGAAGTCACAGGCTCGTGGCGACAGGACGGCGCAGCACGCGGCTTACGCAACGACCAGCGTCGACGTACGTGAGGACAAACACGCAGCACATGCACACAGCATGCACGGTGGAGTGGAAGGAACCCCACCTTGTCGACCTCCTGCCACTCGGTGAGAATGGGCTTGAGGGGAACGACGACAATCCCGAGAAAGTTGTCCTTGGGGTGAAGCGGCACCTTGATCGCCTCGCCAGAAGGTCCGTCGCCATTGCCTAGGCTCTCGGTGCTCTTCTTAGACGACGTCGCGTGGTGTACCGAGCCCCACACCTGTATCTTCAGCTCCGCGTTCTCGCTCGGATCCTCCCACTTGCACACGCAGTCAAACTCGGGGTTGAGCGTGCGGCGCTTCACGTCGCTCACTGTGAGGCACAGGCGTGCATTGAGCCAGCGTCTTTGAGCGCGTATCCGCTGAAAATCACACCAACGTCACGCAATCACTGCACACACGCACAAACCCCAGACGCATGCACAGACACGCACAGTTGCGCAATAGAAACCGAGACTGCAAACATCTGCTGACACAAAGACAGCCCCACGCACCGTAGGCGATGCCGTCGCACTCGATCGTGCAGTAGGGATCGTTCGACTTCTTGTCCTTCGCCAAGAGACCGGTCGCCTCGCACACCGTGACGACGACGCGCTTGCCGATGTTGTCGAGGGGTACCGGTGGCACGTACTCGAGCGCCTTGAGCTTCTCCATCTCCTGCATACGCACATGCACAGACACACACGCACACAGACCACGGCGCATCAGAGAAGAGGCCATGCGAAATGCACAATAGTGCGCAAAAGAGGGCACACGGCAATGGGATTCAACGAGAGCACCGCTGGTAGCACCCCTAGTGTACAAGCACGTGTCAGACGAACAATAGGAGGAGTGCCAGGCGAGGGGACCCACCGCCGCCCGCTTCTTCTCAATCACACTGCCAAATATGGCGTCCATCGCTTCGTTGGGGTTGCCGCCAATCGACTGCGCACACATAACACTCGCGTCAGCGGACACACCGCGCACCCAATCGCCCTCAATGTACGTCGTGATGGCGCCGTCCATTCACTCTGAAGTACACTGGCCAATTCGTACAACGGCATAACCCCAACACCCAGCAAACCCTTGCCTGCATTATCCGCCACCACTCTGAAGACCTCGCACGCACACACACACACACACACACACACACACACACACACACACACGCATGCACACACGCACACACACACACACACACACACACAAAGATGAAATGGCTAAGTGCCCGCACCGATTTCCTCTCCATGTCGGCCTTTCGCACGGAGCGCGCGCAGTGCGACTCAAGCTCCTCCATCTGTTCCTCCGTGAGTGGGGCCGCGGACGTGAGCGTCCCCACCTGGAATGGCTCCTTAGCTGCGGCGCCACGAACACACACACATCGTCAGAATAACTGCCAAACGACGCGAGACAAGACTTCTTTTCTCAAACACAAGCGAAGGAACCCACTGCTTTGACAAATCATAGCCACATGACCACATGCAAATGCACACAGGACACGCGCGCACCTCATGCAATGTAAAGTCATCATCATGGGTTGCTGCCATCACGAGGAATGCATGTCCTCCCCAACGCACCGGCATCCACGTTGGCCGCGAGCATGTCGTACGCCTCCTTCTCCAGCGGCGTCTCCTGCATCCCCAAGATGGCGCGCTTCTCGGCCACAGGCAGCTCCTCGCGCGACTCATACTTGCTGCTCCGCGTGCTCGTCGCCGCAGAGTGCGAGTGCGACTGGCTGCTGTGCTGCGACGACTTGTCGTCCTCATCCTCGTCATCCTCTTCCTCCTCAGAGTGGTCGTGGTCGCCGTGCGAATCGCTCTCCTCATCCGACGACATTTTCCCTCTCTACCAATAAAAAACACAGAACAAAACGAGACGTCCGGCGCCCGCGCTTCGCCCCTCCGCGCGAGTAGAGCGTCGCAGCGCTGGCGCCGGTGAGCGTGACGATGAACCCAAGCCGGATGCCCTCAATGTCGATAAGCGCGCAGGGGGACGGGAACAGACAGGAGCGAATAGGACACCTGGTCACTCGTGCGAACTGACCATGAGAGAAAAGTGCGTGAGTATGATGTAAAGAGGTGTGTGTGTGCGCGCAGTGCAATTGGCGAGGCGTAAACACTCGTTTCCGCAAATGGCATCGCATTGCTATCCTAATTTTGTAATAGGATGCCACAAATAGAAATTTTTGAATCGCGTGACGTCACGCTCCCGGAAAGCTATGAACCTTTGAAAGAGTGTGTGTCGTACATGACTCTGGCCCATCGTTTCCACGCAGCGTTGAGAATGCTCGCGCGCGCACGTACTACTTTTCGAAGAGGACGTTTCGCTGTGCGCGGACTGTCGACTGATGGCGCGGTGGGTTGGCCTCAAGGCGCAGTGCCGTTAAATCGAGTGCGAGGGAGCTGTCTGCGAACCACAGCATCCGCCTTTACGTGTCACACGCATGTTGTCCAGTGAGATAGCTTTCTTCGCGCTTAAAGCACCGACCGTGCCTGTTGTCTGCGCAGAGGGGCGCCCTTGTCCTCGCATTTCCCGGCCAGGGAAGCCAGCACGTGGGGATGGGAAAGGACCTCGCAGCGCACAAGAGCGCGAGGCTGGTCTTTGAGGAAGTGGACGAGGCGCTGCAGATGCGTCTGTCGCGGCTCATGTTCGAAGGCCCCGAGGCACGTACACTCGACAGGCATTTTCCCCCATCATTTATGAGTGGGCTTGATTAACTTACTGTTGCACTCATCCCGCACAGGCTGAGCTTCAACTGACGGCAAATGCGCAACCGGCGCTATTGACACACTCCATTGTTGCACTCATCCCGCACAGGCTGAGCTTCAACTGACGGCAAATGCGCAACCGGCGCTATTGACACACTCCATTGCCGTTCTAGAAGTATTGAAGGTGTGTGTGTGTGTGTATGTGTGTGTGTGTGTGTGTGAGTGAGTGAGTGAGTGTGTTTGTGTGTCTGTGTGCGTGTGTGCGTGTGTGTGCGTGTGTGAGTGTGAGTGTGTGTTTTGGCATTTCGATACTGATTAATGTGCCGATGCCTTGCATCTCCCCTGTTCTCTCTACTCACGCGCAGGCTGAGGGGCTGTTGGACGTGTCACGCGCCTTCGCAGTGGTGGGACACTCCGTTGGTGAATATGCGGCGCTCGTGGCCGCCGAGTCTCTCGGACTGAGCGATGCAGCACGACTACTGGTGAGAAAAAGAAACGAATCTCGACGCAAAGTTCTCATAGTATGGAATGATTACTTAATCTCTTACATGCCCTCGAACCAAACATTCCCCGTATTACGGAAAGAATGTCTCACTTGTGCGTCTATCGCACGCAGAGAGTGCGCGGGTGCGCAATGCAGGACGCAGTGAAGGGAATGGGCACGGCGATGGCCGCGCTCACGCCGATCTCATTCGAGGCGGCGACGGAGGTCGCGAAGAGAGTGGCGGCAGAAGGCAATCCCAAACTCACTTGCGACGTTGCGAACGTCAACTCTCCGTCGCAGGCATGTCCTTTCAACCCGGCTGCGATTCCGATGACATGCGCGCACTGCATTCTAACGGCTGTGTCTGTGCACGTCGCACTCCTGCGTGATCGAACGAACAGATTGTGATTAGCGGCACAAGCGAAGGCGTCGCACTCGCATCCCAGTTCGCGCGCGCATCGCACAGGTCGCGTTCAATCCCTCTGAAAGTGAGCGCGCCGTTCCACTGTCGCCTCATGCGCCCTGCGGCGGAAGCGCTCGAGCTGGCACTGCGGGCGATCAAAGTACGACAGCCTGTTACGCGGTTCTACTCGAATGTGACGGCAAAAGAGGCAAGTTTGGGTGCATGTTTCGCGCTCAAGTTCATCGGCACCGTCTCATTGCTTTTGGCCTGTGCAGGCGGAATTGAGTGCGCTTCCTCGGCTGTTGGTAGAACAAGCCGTTGCGCCAGTGCTATGGGCGCCGGAGATTGCAAACTGCAATGACGACTGTGTTCGTGTAACGGGCTCCCCTGCCGTGGCGTATGTCGAGCTGGGACCCGGAACGGTCCTCCAAAAACTGGTCAAGCAGTGTGTCCCCAATGCCGTCGCATGGTGGGTTGGTTGGTTGTTCATTCGCGTGTGCACTGCGCCTGCGTACTGAGGACACGTGCCATAGGTCTGTCGGCACGATGGAGGGAGTAACGGAGTACAGGCAGCGACACTGCTCGCAAGTTAAGGCGTAAACACGGACGGCTTGAGCACTAACGGCTGAACACACACACCGGCCAGCTGGCCGAAACAAAAAAAGATGTTACATGACACGTGACCTTCGTAACAACTGTTCTATTCTTAGTAACAGGTTCGTGTTGGTAGAGTCCGATGCACGCGATTGGTCAGTTCCAAGTGGCAATTATTACGATTGGCCAGTTCCCTTTGCCAGCCACTCAACACACGCACTGGCACACACGCACACACTCACCCACACGTGCTGCGGTTGCGCGATCGTCATGCGATCTCTTCAATGGTACGTCTTCTAGTGACACTCTCAGACGATATAAACCCACACAACGTCAGATCCGAGTTGTGGATTCTAGTGGGCGAAGATGTGCCAGGGCGACACCAAGCGGCGGCTGACGTGGGAGCAGCTGGCCCAGCACAACAAGCGCACGGACGCGTTCGTCGCCGTCCGCGGCAAGGTACGCACCGTTGCAGCCATGCATGTCCCATATGCCTCCCCCGGACACATTATTTCTCTAGTGTGCCTGTGCACGGCCCTGATCGCTATCGCCCCGCTCCTGCAGGTCTACAATGTCACCGAGTTCATGAAGAAGCACCCCGGCGGCCAGGATGCGCTGATCGTCGCCGCTGGTCGTGATGTGACGCAGGTGAGTGTGGGGGTATTTCAACCCGCGTTCAGTCGCATGCCGTCGATTGGATGACAGACGGCCCATTGCAACCTTTTCCTCCGCCAGGTGTTTGAGATGTACCACCCGTTCTCGACCGCCAAAGTGCTCGCGTGAGTGGCTGTGGAGTATACCTGCACCCACGTGTAATGGTCTGTGCCACATCGTATGAATGAAGCGCCCGCTTGTTCACGCGACGATTGTGCGTGCAGTAAGTACGAGGTCGGCGAGGTCCTCTCGAACGAACTCCCCATCTTTCCCGAGCCAAGCCCGTTCTTCAAGGCCATCAAACAAGTGAGTGGTGTCTTAGGTGCGCGGCGAATTGTATGGCGAGCAAGACGACGGCTTGCTAAGGCGTCTGTTTCTCCAATGGCCTGCAGCGTGTGGAGGACTACTTTGTCCAGACGAAGCAGGACCCGAAGGTGCGTGTGCGGTGCGAATGTGCCAGTTTACCTTCTCTCTCTCGCTGTCACAGACACACGCAGCAGAGTTGAGAGTATGGACACACGTCTATGATTCAAGCTAATCCGACCTCTCTTTCTCTCTCTCTGTGTGCCGTTCAACTGACACGTGTGCCTGTGCTATCCGGCCCAGTTTGCGCCGTGGATGTTTGTGCGGTATTTCCTTATCGTGCTCGCCATCGCCCTCTCGTGGTACGCTCAACTCTTCGTACTCCGCGACTCGCACATCGGCCTGTCGATTGTCGCCGCGGCGATTCTCGGGTTTGCATCGGCGCTGGTGCGTACTTGCAGCGTCTTGTCCTCACGCACGCAACCCTCACAACTGTCATGCGTTGGATGAAACGCATCATCGCTGTAACGTGCGTCAGACGCACAACTGGACTCCCTCTTGTCTAATGTGTGCGCACGCCGTCTCGTTACATCGCGCAGGTGGGCATGATGCCGATGCACGACGCGAGCCACTTCACCGTCACGCACCGCCCGTGGGTCTGGAAGGCCGTCGGCGCACTCCACGACTTCTTCAACGGCGCCTCGTGGGTTCTATTCCGTCTGTGCGCAGCCCAGCATTGTTGACCCTCGATTGTGTTCTTCTTCGTGTTTTTTCCCCCCAGCATGTCCCTAGTCTCTTACGTACCGCAATTGGTGGCGCAGGTACCTTGTGTGGCAGTACCAGCACGTGATCGGTCACCACCCGTACACGAATATTGACGGCGCCGACCCCGACATTGTCACGGGTGCGTCTGCCAACAGCTGCCCCCCTTCATTATGTCCTCCGCGATTTCAACAGAGTTTGCGCTTATTCTCCCACCACTTCAAAGTTCCGTTATCACGTTGTTTGTTCTGCTCACACCCACCGGCGCCGCAGCGGACTCGGACGTTCGCCGCATCAAGTCGTCGCAGCGGTGGTATTCGTTCTACTGGAACCAGCACGTGTACATGCCTCTCCTCTACACGCTCCTCGCGATCAAGACGCGCCTGCAGGACTTCTCCATCCTGTACGTTCTCCGTCGCAACGGCGCCATCCGCGTCAACGACATCACGACGTACCACACGGCCATGATCTGGCTTGGCAAGGTGCGCCCAATCGAGTGCTTTGTGTGACGGGGCACCCCTTTCTCAGTCTGGTGTTCGTGGTGTGCCCACGTGTGCGTCCACGCACGCTCTAGTTCTGTGCGTTGGCTTCTGCGTATTAATAGTTTAAACGTGCCTTGTTCTCATTTTCCCTTTAACTTTCGTCTGCGCAGGCGTTCTTCGTGACGTACCGCATCGTCCTTCCCCTCGCGCTCCTTCCCACGTGGAAGGCCGTGCTGCTGTTTGCCATCTCGGATGCCATCACGAGCCTGTGGCTTGCGCTCACCTTCCAGGCCAACCACGTCGTCAGCGAGGTCGAGTGGCCCGTGCCCGACGCCAACAAGGGCATCAAGTACGACTGGGCGGAGATGCAGGTGCGCTGTCAGTCCGCAGTGAATTCCCATGTCGTTCTCCTTCGCCGCTGGCCATTTTTATTTGATGTGGGGTTGCGGCATTCTCTCTTGTTCTCTTCTCTCACCTTCTGTCGCACGAAAACTGTCGTCGTGTTATGGTCTCGCACTGCTGTCGGCACCTTTCTGACCTTTTCGCCGCCCCGCGATGCAGGTCCTGACCAGCCAGGACTACGCTCACAACTCGTGGTTCTTCAACGTGTTCACCGGCGCACTCAACCACCAGACAACACACCACCTGTACGTCTGCGCGGCATCTGGCGTTATCGTGCGTCTGCTCAGCAGGCTGTTTGTCCTAGTCATTCCCCAGTTATTCTCGTGCGTCGGGCTGTGTGCGATGGTGTGGTCCACGTGACCAACGTTCTGACGGCGTGTGGTACCTTGATCGATCCCAGGTTCCCCGGCGTCAGCCAGTACTACTACCCTGAGATTAGCCCCATTGTCGTTCAGACGTGCAAGGAGTTTGGCGTGCGCCACAACTACAAGGTGCGCCCGTCAGGAAACACACGCTACACCACCCCCTCCTGTTGTCTTGGCTGCTGAAGTTGCGATCGAAATGTCCACATGTACTGACGAATAATCCTTCGAATGCGCAGCCGACGTTCATGGAGGCGCTCGGCTGCCACTTGGGTCACCTGAAGCGGCTGGGGCGTCAGGAGAAGCCTGCGATTGGCGGCGACGAAGCAGAGCAGCTGCGCGCCAAGTCGGACTAGAGCTTCTGCGGTTGCGCGGAATGCCGTGCGGTGTAGGAATGTGTGCTTTTTGTGCTTGTGTAATTTCTGTCGAATGAATTGCGAGTGGCGCGGCGTTGTTGCGTGCGTGGCCATGCTTGGCATTAAACCGAGTGTGACCATTTCAGCGGACCCGTTCGGTCTGTCGGTTATGGGCTCAGTAGTGCGCTCCACGCCTCCTGCCTTGAAGAGTCTCCAACGAAAAACAACAACAGCAACAACGCCAACTGAGGGCATTTCGCGGCAAACGTTTACTCGTCCGCCGCCCGTTTCCTCTTGCGGAGGGCGACGGCCACTTCGGACGGCTTGAGCTTGTTCATCTTGCGTCCCCTCCACTTGTGGAATTCGGCGATCGCATCGTGGCCAGCCGTAAACACTGCGCGTGGCGAGAGAGATGTCGGATCAGCGCAGACACTGACGGCTGTCCAACGACTTCAGGGAACGCATTGAACCCCCATCGATCGACTTCAGAGTGAGAGAGCGAGAGAGAGAGAAAGAAGGCACAAGACGGAGAGTTCGAGAGGCGAATTGCAGTTTTGCTATGACACATAGCATTGGGTGCGACACGGAAAGAGTGCGAGTGGACACGCGACGACTCACGCTGCCGCTCAAAGTTGTCGAGCTTAACGGTGAGCTTGAGGGTGTCTTCGTGCAGTGAATTCTGCGCAAGCTCCATCACGTGCTTGTACCTCTGCCCAAACACCTGCGAAGGAAAATCCCGTCAAAGGCCGTCGCACGCAACGACAACACATAGTCATGACGTGTGCGGCAGAAAGGGGGATGACGCACCCGCTTCAGAACAGACGGCAGGTCGTCTCCTCGCACACTGGCAATTTTCAGAGCGGCGTGCGCCAGCGCAAGTCAAGGAATAGCCAGAGAATTGCTGGCCATTCCAGTACAAACAACCACATTGCACAATGGTGACAAACAGAGGGTTTGTGTGTGTGTGTGCGTGTATGTGTGTGTGTGTGTGTGTGTATGTGTATGAGTGTGTGTGTGCGTGTGTGTATGTGTGTATGCGTGTCTCGGTGTGTGTGTGTGTGTGTGGCGGATACACTTCGGACATGGCGAGGCCAAAGTCGTAGTAGAACGCGCACCACTCCTGCAGGTTGACCACCTCCGGGTCCGCGCTGAGCGCCGCACGATACCCAGCGCCATAGCACTTGGGCAGCTCGGCGACCACGTAATTTCTTTGGTCCGGACACACGAAAGAGTTAGTTAGGGGTAATGGTCGAGCACAGGGGACCGCGAGTTGGAGTGAAAGGGTGTGATAGAACGTGGGACGGAACGCAAGAGCAGCGATCGCACGACAGAATGATAAAGAAGCACGGGAGAAAAAGAACACCTCGGTGCAGTATCTAAGGTTCTGAACCAACGAATCGAAGCGAGAGAGAGGGAGAGGCCGCACCTTTGCGCGAGCGGTCGCATGAGCCAGAATGGAAGCTCCAGTTTCGAGCCCTGAGGTATCTGTTTGCCACAGAAACGTGTTAACACAGTTAGAGGTAGTGATAAGCCATGCAGAAAAGACGGAATTGAGGCGATCAGTGGAGGGAGTGAGGGACCACGTGGCATGAGAAACTCGCTGATAGGGCACTGGCAGTGGGGGAAATGGCGTCTCTCATACCCTATCCCTAACCCAAAAACACGAGAGGCGATCAGTCGAGGGAGTGAGGGACCACATGGTACGAGAAACTCGCTGAAAGGGCACTGGCATTGAGGGAAATGGCGTCTCTCCACTTACATCTGTCTCTCCGCTACCAGGGTCGAGATGCCCAAGGCCCACGGCGTCCGTCGCAAATGTTACCGGCGCATACTGCGCAACACAGACACATGCACATAGGCACACAGACACAGCACACACGTACACACATATTTGGGGAAAATCAGGTGTCAGCAAGAAATACTTGCGCGAGAGACAAAGCGAGACCAGACTGCTCTGCGCACGAACCTCCTGTGTGCGCAGTATTGACTCGATGTCAAAATAATCGCCCATGCTGGCACTGGCCACCCGGCGATAGAACTCAGATAATAATAATAATAATAAAAAAAACCACAGTCACGCACACACGCACACACACAGAGTAGATAAACCGACGGAAAATACGAAGGGCAACACTATTTGAGACAGACGGAGAAATGTTTGGCGATGGCAACGACGACGGCTGGCTGTGGAACTGACGTCTGACGGCGCCGGTATTTCGGCGCGAAACAGTAACAGATTGTCACGTGACAGTACGTTACTCACATTCGCTCTGATTGGTTGGACGCATTGGGTTGTCCGCCAACCCTGCACTGCGATTGGTCGCCGTCACGTGAAATCGAAACACTCTCCACTCACTCTCTCTCCTTTCCCTCTCTTCGCTGCTCGCTTGCCCTTCTTTTGTCCGTTACAAGCACACAAAGGGGCCCATTCTAGTGTCTCTATCGCCTGTCGCAGTATCGCTGGGGTTGAAATCTCTCGTCTGTGTTGGACAGAAAACTCAGCCTGGACGGAGGGGAGTTACGGCTTGCGCCACCGACTTCGGCGGTGTCTCGGTACCTCGACTGTCAATCCGCACGCACGGCCAAAACCGCCATCGGCCGGCGCGTGCACCGCGGCATATGGCGCGGGGGTTGCCGAACCGATCAACGTGGCCGACCATGTCTGCCATCGGGGCGTGATGCGGCCGTGTGTTTTTGCACATGGCTCAGCGGCAGCCCTTCGGCCTACAGGGCCTCATTGACCCGTCGCTGCTTACGCTTCTCTCGACGGCACCGCTTCGACAACGCCCACCAGGAACAGATGCACAGCATCCTCCGCAACAGCCTCACGCCGAGTCGCTCTTCAGTCTGGGCCTGCCTGATGTGGGTGGGGCAGGCGCGCTGTTGCCCAGCACTCTGCCGGGCGTCCCTTTCCTCGGACCACCTCCCGCAGTGGCGGCACAGGCGGCCGCAGCGGCATACCTCTACCAGACGGAGGGAGTTCCGCGCCCCGTGGATGCCGCCGCGCTCGCAGCACTCGCGCACTTGCCCGCCGGCGACGCCGCGGCGCTCGCGGACGTGCAGCGGCTGCAGTTGTGGTACTTGCAGTTGCAACACGCGCACATGCAGCAGGCGGCCGCGCTCCGGCATGCGGCGCAGGCGGCGGGGCTCGTCGCGTCCGTGGCAGCCGGCCACACCCCGGATGAGAGGGCGGGTGAACCCCCTCCGCAGCCAGTGCCCGCGGGCAGCAAGGGGCGGCGGAAGGCGTCGGGCGATGGGGGCGATGTCGGAGGGGCTGTCAATGCGGCCAAGCCAGTGTCAATAGCGCCGCTGTTGCCGGGAAGCGTCCCAGGTGTTGCACGCACGCCGCACGTGTCCGTGTCGTCCGATCCGCTGCCGACCACCGTCGCGCCTTCGCTCGTTTTGCCGCCGCTCGCACTCCCCTCTCCCAGCCATGGGGGTAGGGAGGGACCCACGGCACCGGGCGGCTACACCGCGGGGCTGGCGTCTTCCCCGCGGCGCACGCAACAATCGCAATCGCAGTCAGCGAACACTGCGGCGGCGGCGGCGGCAGCGGCGCGGCAGAGGAGGGAGTCGTCTGGTCGTCTTGATTCGATCGACATGTCCGATGTGCCCTCTGTCGGTTCCGGTTCCCCGCGAAAGTCGCGGCGCAAGACGATACCGCGCAGCAACATTGATAAGCAGGCGCTGCACCGCATTCGCGAGCGAAACAAGTCGGCCGCCGCGCGCTCTCGGCTAAAGAAGAAGACGCGCGAAGAGGAGCTCAAGCACCGCGCCTCCGAGTCTGCCCGCAGGAATGCTATGCTACGGGCGGCCGTTGCAAAGGCAGAGCAGGACGTGCAGGACCTTCGGCGGCAGCTTGGAGAGCGTGCGACGCGAACGACGTCGTCGGCATCATCTGCAGCGGTTGTCGGTACCACCAGCGAAGCCGCGGAAACGGGCGTCGCTACCGCTGAACTGCACCCTGCGTCGTCTGGAGACCGTTCGAGCGAATGCACCTGACGCTCGTGTTCGCTGTGCTTTTGTGTGTGACGCCGTTCGTGCATCCCCTGGCGGGCAACTGCGCGCGGCGCTCACTCTATCTTGTCTTTGCGTTCTGTTCTCTTGGGTGAACGCTGTCCGCGACTGTCTGGACGGGTCACTATGTGTCTGCATTTTCGCCCTGCGTTGTCGATTGCGCACGCTTGTTTTGGCCGTGTGTGTAAATAGAAGTGAAGCATGCTCCTTGATTGCGCTGATTGCTCGCTAGCTTAGTTCGGCGCCAACACAATTCAGCTACACGGCGACCGATTCGCAGTGTGAGTTAATAACGTATTTGTTGCTCCAAACACGCGCATGTGGCTCGGGCTGTCTGTCCAGCGAGACAACGAGCACGTGACGCAAAGCAGCGAAACGCAGGCTTCGTGTGTTTGGCAGAGGCATGCGAACAGGCCGTCCCGCAAAAAACGCACGCACGCACACGCACGCGACGCAATAGCATCAGGCAGCTAGAGACGCGAAGTCCCCTACAAGTCATAGGTAATGCAAGAAAAAAGACGCTCGTGGCACACAAAACGCAACGCACGCGACGCCAGCAAACGCGCAGACGCTGCAACGAGGTTGGAAAGCAAAGAAAAGTCGCGAAATGAGGCGCTCTACAGCATCTTCTTTGGCCTGACACCTGCGGGGGCCGTGGGCGAGTACTCCATCGCCCATTGCGCAGAGCTGCCGCGCCGCACGTATCGCTCGTTCTTGCGCTTTCCGTCAGGGAATATCACGTTCAGGTCGGGCGTCTGGACGCGCGGGAAGACGGTGTCCGGATCGATGTTCCGGTGGTTGAGGTCGATGTGCTGGTTGTAGATGGCCGCCTTGAGGGCAGGTCCCTGCGCCCACGCGGGAATCTTGCGCCGCGGCGCCTCATCGTCATCCGTCGACTCCCTATAAACGAAAAGCCAAGCCGATTAATGTTAGAGAGTGGAATGAGCGCGCGTGAGCTTTCCGGTTCCGTCTCAATAGCAAGCTGACTAACGCCATACACATATACACACACGGGGGCAAGTACGTAGAGCCAACGCACCCGCTGTCAAGGTCGTCGATGTTGTACGTCTCGTCCGAAGTGCGGTCGTCCTTCTTCTTCCGCTCCTTCACCTCGGGCGTCATCTCGTACGTCTCGTCCTCACGCTGTGCGGGCGCCGCGCGCGCCGGCGACCGGGACGACGACGCTGCCGCCACCGGCGCCGCTTGAGTCGGCTGATGTGGCTGCGTCTGCGTCTGTGGCGGCCGCTGGGCGCTAGCAGCACTCGCCTTCGGGGGATCGGCGGGGACTGTGAGCTTGATCATGTGACGCTGGGGCTGCGCGGCGACGGCCGGAACGGAGGCCACAGAAGCACCCTTCGCGGCCACGAGCGTGGGGTTGGCGACCGCAGTGGTCTTGGGAGGCGCCCCGACAGGCTGCGGCTGCTGCGGTTGCGGCTGAGCGGGCTGCGTGGATGGCTGCTGCACAGGGGGCTGGGCGGTGGTGGGTGCCGAGGGAGGGGACACTTTCGCCGTCGGCTCGGGCGCAGGCGTTGCCTGGGTGGAAACGGGGGATACCTGCGCGGCGCCGCCCTGTTGCGACGCGTAGCGGTCGGCCTGCTGCTTCTGCCGCTCGGCAAGTCTCTGGAGGAGGAGTCGCTCCTGTTCCTCGTAGTTGCGCTTGGCGGGAACGGCGGTACCCTGCGCGCAGATGCACGGCCACAATGTCAGCGCCACAACATAAGATAACAAGCACCGGAAAAGGACAAGTGAGAAAGCGGACCCGAATCATTGTTCGCGAGGACGCACCGTCTGCTCCACGGGCATGGTGGGCTTGGCGGTTGCGGACGGCACTCCGACGGGCGATGGTTCGGCAGGGGCGGCGGCCTTCGCAGGCTGCGGCTGCGGCTGAATCGCCGGCGGAGTGGGCTTTTCGGCAACGACTGGCGCCGCCTGCGGAGTGTAACAGAGCATAATTAATCAGACCGGACGATGCGAAGACCTACTGCAGACTGGTTTCAGAGCGCCGTCAAAACCCTAATCAAACACGGCACTCACTTCGGCGACAGTCATCTCCGGCCTGGGCTTGAGCACGGCGGCGTACGGGACAGAGACAAGGGGGGCCTTGGGACCGGCAAGTGTGCTGCCGAGTGGGCGCGCAGTCGACGTTACGCTCGAGTTGAGCAGAGAGGCGTTGACGGCGGACGTGGCACCGGAGGGCGCGGTGGTGCTCGCTGCCTTCTCCGCCAGGCGCCGCTCCTTTTCCTTGGCAAAGTACGCCTGCTGTGCCTTCTTCTCTTCCGCGCGCTTCTCGGCCGCCTGTCCCATGAACAGAGCCAACGTCAGCGCAGACAACAGATAAGACATGGCAGAACAGACAAGCGACGCACGCACGCACGCACGCACACACGCACACACGCACACACACACGCACGCACGCACACACGCACACGGATGAGATGCATGTGACAAGTCGGTGGCGCCCACCTTCTTGGCGGCTTCGGCGACCTTGAGTGCCTTGACCTGCGGCGCCATCTTCTGCGCCGCCTTCGCATCAAGCTCCTTCTGCTGCTGTTGCCTCTGCAGCGATGCGACAAACGAGGAACCCGTCGCAATGTTCGACGGCGCCTGCGCATGCGCACGGGCCCGTCAGTCTCAGTGACGCACCGGGAAGGCAGAGCATAAAATGCACGGGCCCAAATCGCTTTCAGCAACCAACACACTCAACACGTCAGACGGCCACGCACACACAATCGCACGCACCTGTGGCTTCGCTGGAGGAACGCCCGCCCGCAATGTCGTGACCACATTGACCGGCTTCGGAAGCTTCGGCGCGCCGTCTTCGGCCGAGGGCGGCCTCATTTCCACGTCCTCCACAGCGGCCGAAACGTCCGCGAGCGGCTCTGAGAAGGACATCGTCGGCGTCACAAACTGCGCCGTGCTCTCGTCCTGCGCAGGGGCCGCGTCCACTTCCATAGGGACTGTCTCAGAGGCACCCGCGGCGGCCGCAGTAACAGGCGACGTCGTGACTTCCACGGGGACTGCGGCCGGCGTAACGTCGGCGATCGTCGGTTGCTCAACAGCGACGGGCGCAGTCTGCAAAGAAAAGTATGGATAAAAGAATTGTGAGTTCAAATGGTCCCAATTTGTGTGTGTGTGTGTGTGTGTGTGTGTGTGTGTGTGTGTGTGTGTGTGTGTGTGTGTGTCACATCCAGGCGGAGACCCACCGCTACGTCCATGGCCTCTGGCGCAGCGTCCTGCGGCGCGGGCACGTCCTCACTCCGCGACTTGTTCGCGCGCGTCGGCGGCCGCCTCCTGTTACCCTGTGCAACGCGAAGCACGTCCCGCTTCATGCTGGAAAAGGCATCGGAACCCTCCGTTGCAGCAAAAGGCTGTTGCACCTGCGCCGACTTCTCCGCAAGTGCGGGCGCCGACGCAGACACAACCGCGGGGACGACGGGGACGCTCGAGTTCGCCACGGCGTCCACCGCCGGGGCCGAATTGATCTCCTTCGGCGTAGAGTCCGCGGGGAGGGGCACAGGGGCCTTGGCCTTTCGGGGCGCGCGCTTCGGCGCGGGGAGTTCCGGCTGCGGGGGAATGACGCCGAGCTTGCGCTCCGCGGGCTCCTCGCCCTTCTTCACCGGCGACAACAGAACCTCGAGCTTCGCGTCCGCAGCGGCACCGTGTGCGACCGACACGGCCGACAGCGCCGGCGCAGCGATGGCAAGGGTCTGAGGGCTGCCAAAGCCCTGCACTGTTGCCTTGCCGAGACGCTTCTTGCCGCGCGCGCCAGCCGCACCCGCAGCCGTCGTTGCGCCGACGGCAGCGGTCGAGGGAGCCGGCCGCTTCTCTTCCTTCGCGGGAGTCTTCGTCTTCGTCTCCCAGAACTGCACCATCGACGTCACCTTCGTGACAGACACCGATAGCGCCTCCGGCGGGCGTGTCGGCGGCGTCGCGGGCGTGGGCACAGGTGCTTCAACCTCACTCGCGGAGGGTGCCGCTTCAACGACTGTCGCCGCCGCAGGCACTTCTGCCACCGAAGGCGCAATGTCCAGGACAGCTGCCTGCTGCGCTTCAGCATCCATGTGGACGGGCTCGGCGGGCTGTGCGACAGCAGCCGTCTTCTGCCGCTTGCCGCGTGTCCGCGTGGGCGCCTCCTCCGGTTGCGCCGCGGCCGTGCGCTTGCCCCTTCCCCGCTTCGCCGCGGGCTGCTTGGTCTCGGCGACGACCTCCGCGACCGCCTCTTCCACTTGCATCGGCACAACGTCCGTTGCAGTCGAGGGACCGTCCGCCACTGCCGACGCCAACACAGGCACAGGGGCTGCAGCGGGCATGTCGACAACAGGCGCCGGTGTGGGTAGCGACGTCGTGGGCGAGGCTGTGCTGGGCGCGGATGCAGTGTCCGCTTCGTTCTCGTCGGTTCGCCTTCGCTTTGGCGAGGGCTTCCTGCACATGTCATCTGTCGATGGGGCAACCTCAACGGGGGCGGGAGCGGCGGCAGCGGTTGCGCCCTTTGCTGCGCGTGCGCGCGTCACGCGCCCGTTTGCCACGGGGACGTCGGCCGGGGCATTCTCCTTATCCTAAAATACAAAGGCAGAGGCCGAGCGCGACCATCAGTTCGCAGCACAGTACCCAACAACATCGCATTAATCACGAGAGCGACCTCGCGCGACGAGAATAAGAAAGGAACTCCCAAAACGCACCTTCTGAGCGCGCGTTCGCGTGGCGCGCTTCCTCTTCGCAGAGGGTGTCTTTGGCAAACAGATCGCATCCCTAATAAGCGAAGCACATCGAGCGGTTAAGGGAACACACACTTCCCACAGCGACAACCCAGTGCACCCCAATCTCACGGCAAGACACGCTGGTCCAACGCATCCGCCCCCTAATGCTCGCAGGCGTAACACTCCAAAGCGCAACAAGAGGTCCAAAGCGGATACGTATGGAATGTCTTTCGTGTCTCCGCGGCGATTTCCTCCAGCCACGTGTTGTGCTCGGCGAGCACCTGCGTCTCAAATTCCGCAAGCTTCGTCTCATAGAGCGTGCGCATGAGGGTCACGACCCCCGCCACCTTCGCGCGCGTCGCCTCGGCCGCCATTTTTCTTTCAGCGGCTTTGGTTGGCGTCGAGCGAATGTGGTGTGTGGGACAATCACTCAGATCATAAAGTGAGCGGCGCACTGCAGACAAGTGAGGTAGAGAAGAGGGATAGGTCTGGCGAAAGGGCAATGGGTTGCCCTATGGAGCGCAATTCTTCGAGAGAAGACTGGAAGACGCGTCTTATGTGCGTGTGTATGATGGTTGTATGGGCGCTTTGGTTTCAAAATTCAAATTTGAGCGCGCCATTATGTTGACCATATTTGGTAATTTCAATCATAACCATTTATATCCCTTGAGGATTTGTTTATCCTGTTATAGTAACTACACGACTGTCCAGGAAAAATCACGTGCCTGTCAGAATAGTTGATTTTGAAATTCTCTCCTAAATGCCCATAATTTTGGAAAAAATTTCAATAAACCGCACAGGTCGAGTCCGGGGTTGGTTTCAAGTGTCAACAAGCGATCTCGCGTCGAATGGCCGACCCGACACCACACACACACACACACACACACACACACACACGCGCGCACACACGCACACACACACACACGTGGTTCCGCTGTGTCGTGCTGTGCACATGTGCAGTGAGGCCACACCCACACCTTTATGTAACGTCGTTGCGCGATCTCAATCCCAACGCCTTTCGCCCTCGGCTCACCTTCTGAGAGAATGCTGAGCAAGTGCGCCGCTTCCGCCGCCCGCCGGGGCCTGCTCGCCAGCAGGTGCGTACCCGCTGTTTTATGGATGTGCCCAACTAGCACTTTCATTTTTGCTTCGAACTGCGCAACATACTCCCCGGTTGCCGTGTACCTTCTTGCTACCCACTACTCACACCCACTGTCATCACATCCAGCGCCCGCATCGTGAGCGCTCGCAGCTATGCCGCTGCTGCCCCGCCCAAGACGGGTGCGCCGTCGTCGCAGTCGTCGTTTGCGCGCGGCCTCTTCCTCGGCAAGCTGCGCGAGGAGCAGGTCTTCCCTTTTCCCGCCACGAACGTCCTTCCCACGGAGGCCGCTGAAGAGCTCAAGATGCTCGTCGAGCCCTGCGCCAAGTACTTTCGGGTGCGCACTGCAGTGGCCATGTACTGTTCACAGCGTGTGATGTGGCAACGTGTGAATGAGACTTTGCGTGTGCGTGAAAAATCGACTGGCGAGTAACGCGAGTAACGCGAGGTGTGCGTGCTGCGTAGGAGGTGAACGACGCCGCTCTGAACGACGAGAAGTCGGAGATTCCCGAGGCGACCCTCCAGGGCCTTCGCGAGATGGGCGCGTTCGGCCTGCAGGTCCCGCAGGAGCTCGGTGGTCTCGGCCTCACGAACACGGGATACGCGCGCCTCGTCGAGGTCGTCGGCGCACACGACTTGGGCGTGGGCATCGCGCTCGGTGCGCACCAGTCGATCGGCTTCAAGGGCATCTTGATTGCGGGCAACGAAGCGCAGAAGAAGAAGTACCTGCCGAAGCTCGCGACGGGCGAGCAGTTTGCCGCGTTTGCGCTCACGGAGCCGTCGAGCGGCTCTGATGCCAACGTGAGTGTCGCCGCACTTGCGGGCCTGCGGCCCCTACGTGTGTGTGCGTGAGTGCATATGTGTGTGCTTGTGCGTGTGTGTATTGGGGTTTGCTCCGTGTGACATTGTGCGCGTGGTTCGTGTTGCACTGTGTGGTTGTCATGAAAGAACTCTTGCCGGTTGTCCTAATCCCACGTGCGCAGTCGATCCGCACGCGCGCCGTGCTTAGCCCGGACGGCAAGCACTTCATCCTCAACGGCAGCAAGATTTGGATCAGCAACGGCGGCATTGCCGAGATCTTCACCGTGTTTGCGCAGACGGAGGTGGTCGACCCCAAGACGGGCAAGAAGGGCGACAAGGTGCGTTCGCATTCCTCGGGGGCTCTGTGTGTGTGCCCTGTCGCTCGTCGTGAAAGACGCCAGCGATTGTGCGAGATGCGGCGTCGACGCTTCCGACGTTTTTTCCCCTAAGCTTTTGCTCTGTGTTCATTTCACTATGAACGAGCAGTTCTGATTATATGTCTCTCGTGGACGCGCAGGTGACAGCGTTTATCGTCGAGCGCTCGTTTGGCGGCGTCACGAACGGCGCGCCTGAGAAGAAGATGGGCATCAAGTGCTCCAACACGGCCGAGGTGTACTTTGAGGACACGAAGGTGGGACATGCGCGCTTTGTCCCCTGCGTGCGTGTGCGTTGCGTTGCGCACGTGGTTGAGTCTGTGAAAGTGTGCGCATGGCTGGCGTGTTGTCATCGCCTCCGTTGTGCTACTGAGTGTCGACAGTGCTGCGTGCACACACGTCTCAACCCGTGAACTTCGCAGGTGCCGATCGAGAACGTGATCGGCGAAGTCGGCGGCGGCTTCAAGGTCGCGATGAACATTCTCAACAACGGGCGCTTCGGCATGGGCGCGGCGCTCTCCGGCACGATGAAGGCCCTCATCGCCAAGGCGGCGGACCACGCCAACAACCGCGTGCAGTTTGGCCACAAGATCCGCGAGTACGGCCTCATCCGCGAGAAGATCGCGAAGATGGCCCTGCGCGCCTACGCCACCGAGAGCATCGCGTACACGCTCAGCGCGAACATGGACCGCGGCTCGGACGACTACCAGATCGAGGCCGCCATCAGCAAGGTGTTTGCGTCGGAGAGCGCG
Source organism: Pigoraptor vietnamica (assembly GCA_943704525.1). Classification (NCBI taxonomy): domain Eukaryota; class Filasterea; order Ministeriida; family Capsasporidae; genus Pigoraptor; species Pigoraptor vietnamica. The sequence goes on along the minus strand of CALSCQ010003320.1, from coordinate 9,530 downwards.
TGGTTCGTCGCCGACGAGGCCATCCAGATCCTCGGCGGGATGGGCTTCATGAAGGTGCGTCACGTGCGTGCGAGGCGCTGGGCCGTACCTTAGCGCGCAATCTGTTCGTTTCGTTGTATTAGCTGTCCACCTGCTTGCGCAGTTGTTGCCCTGCTTCTTGTTGTATTGTGCGCAACCCGTGACCCCTTTCGCACCCTTCCTTCGGTCGCAGCACACGGGCCTCGAGCGCGTGATGCGTGACATTCGGATTTTCCGCATATTCGAGGGCACAAACGAGATCCTCCGCCTCTTCATCGCGCTCACCGGCATCCAGTCGGCTGCGACGACGCTCAAGCAGCTCCAGAAGGCCCTCCAGAACCCCCTCGCCAACCTCGGCGTCATTCTCGACGAGGCTCCGAAGCGCCTGCGCCGCTCGCTCGGCGTGAGCGGTGGCGGCGACGTCCTCAAGGTATGCGTGGGCTCCTTAGTGTTGTATCTAAGTGCGCGTTGCATATACCCGTTTTTATTTTCGCGTGTGGTGCCTGTTGTGTGCCCAAGTGTTGATCACTCATCGTCTCTTGTTGCGCAGGGCGTGCACCCCGACCTCCGCGACAGCGCGTCGATCATCGAGAACCGCACGGCCGACTTTGGCGCTGCGATCGAGAGCCTCCTCTCGAAGCACGGCAAGGAGGTCATCCACCAGCAGATGCCCCTCCGCCGCGTCGCCGAGGTCGTCATGGACCTCTACGCGATGGCCGCCGTCGCATCGCGCGCCACGCAGGCTCTCAACGTAAGTGCGCACTAGAGACGCTCTGCGCGATTGCACTGTGCCGCACCACGCAAACTTTTAGAGTGGAGTGCACATGGCCTACGTTGAATTGGCATGCGTGCTGACGCTCTCGACCACGCGTAGTCCAAGTCGCCGACGGCGGCGCACGAGGCGCTCCTCTGCAAGACGTACTGCCAGGACGCCGACGAGCGCCTCGCGTCGAACATCCGCGCGATCGTGTCGTCGAGCACGTGCGACAACAGCTTCTCGCAGATCGCCGGCGAGCTTCTCGACAAGGGCGAGTACATCCCCACGCACCCGCTGGGCTTCTAAGCGGTCGCTTATGTGTGCGTTGGGCTGGAGAGTGCTTTTGCGGCGGCAAACGACGTGTCGTCGTTTGTGCGTCTGTACTTTTGACGTTACGCAGACGGGGAAGGGCTGGAAGCGCCTTAGGGTGGAGGACTGCGAGGCACTTCCTGCGGGAAGGGGGCTGCTGTCTATGTGCGTGCGTGCGCGTGCGTGGTGAGTGGGCGGTGATTCGAGGGGTTTGGCTTTTGCGTTTTGGGTTTGGTGCGCAAGTGGCGTTGCTTTCGACGGAATACATTCGAGAAAATGAGCGCCGTCCGTCCTTCTGTCTGTCGTGTCAACGACGACTGGTGATGATTTGGACTCGTTCGTTCTTTCTCATTGCCCATGTGCACCACACGAAGGCCGACTCCCTCACAGCCACACGCGACGGCCTATGTCGTGTTCCATCACACTTACGGCCGCTGTCACTCAAACACATAAATATGTCGCGTTCGATCGCTTTCATTCACACAAAGCAGTCTATATCGTGTTCCATCTCCCTCACAGTCACACACGACGGCCTATGTCGTGTTCGATCGCGAGTCCTTCCCCGCATCCGCCAGCAGCCGAGCCATTCCCAGCGCGCGCGCTCGCAGACCGGCGTCCTTCAGTCCCACCGAGTCGAGATCCTCCTCTGTCAAGTGCAGCAAAACGGCAACGTCATCGTAACCCGCGCCAATAAACGCGTCGACGTGGCCCTCCAGGCCATGCGCTGCCAGGCACTCGCGCACTCCCACCGCACCCGTCGCAGGACAGTCGCGACCTTCCATGCTGTTCCTCGCGGACGTCGCACCGAAGAGGTCCTCGTGCGACTGTGCGTTGCGCGGTGACAGCGGGGGCGCCCCTGCGTCTCCTACCGATTCATTGGGCCCCAATGCGCCGCCACCCGCGCGCAATCCCGTGACCTGCCGTCCCCGCTGTCGCATCTCCCCCAGCGACCCGACGCCCACAATATCGGCGAGCGACTGCGAGCGCTGCTTGCCCCACGCGGCGCGGCGGTCGAGCACGTCGTCGTCCACCCTCGGCTTCGCACCATCCGGCATCCCAAAGGGGTTCGGAAGGCCTACGCCAGGGTCGGGGGCGATGGACCGCGATCGCACAGCACGCGCTTCCTCCTCCTTCTCCGTCACGTGGATCGCGCCGGCAATCGAGCCGACGGTCTCGCCGCGGAGGGTGAGAACGGCGCTGAAGGGTATGGGGCTGTCACCGAAGAGGAGACGGAGCGAAACAGTGGCGACGCCTGCAGTCGAAAGATACGACCCGTTACATTGTGGTTTGGGTAGTGTGTGTGTTAGAGTGGTCGCGACATCCATCCACGACCGTCCGTGCCAGCAAACAAAGGAAGCCATGCCAATCTGACGACGCAGATACCCACCGATGTGCTGGTCGGGCTGGTTTTCCGCAAACACGGAGAGGGTGAGGTGCTGCGCCTCCAGGAACGCGCGCTCGCCCACAACGGGGACCATCGACAGCGGAAGATCACTCCGCGTCCACATGGGATCGACGAGGGACGACGGGCCGACCGAGGGCGACGCCACGGGAAGGGAGTCAATGATGGACGTGACCTGCGAAGAGTGCTTTGCGTGAGACAGCCGCAACACTCGGCGCATTTCTCAACCGCCAGCTTTCCTGTCACATTTCGAATATAAGCGTTGTATAACACACACACACACACACATGTCACGTTTGCCCTTGCAAAGGAGCGCACCTTCCGGTCCGTGTCCTGCAGGCGATTGGGGCGGCTTCGGTGCGACTCGGAAAGGCACGCCCCGTTCACTTCAAGCACAAACCGCTGCGTGGCCCCGGATGAAGGCGCCCGAATCTGCAACAGGCATGCAAACTCTTTGTGAGGCCGAGTAATAGCAAACAGACCTCCGTCAAGACGCACGCGCGCGCGTGCACGTAGCAATCGACAAAGCACGTCCGCACTCACCTTCGCAATTGCTTTCGATATGCACACGACGTAAGCCTGCGGCGGTGGTAGTGGCGCCGTCGCCGCGAGCGCAGAGGACGACATGGCGCTGTGAATCGCCCTCAGCGTGCGGTGCCGCGCGTTGACGGCGATCGTGAAAATGCCCGTGATAGGGGAGTGATCGGACGTCGTGATGTCGTTGGGTGCGCCGAGGTACAACTGCTTGATCTCGGCCGACGGCGCGGAACGCCAAAGAATGCGGTCGCACCACGAGGGGACGTTCACGCGCTGCCCCTTTCGCCAGTTGTACGTTGTGCGTGTGCCGCGCTCGAAGCGGTACGTCGGCGGGAACGACATGCTACCCTCCTCTGTTATCGCGAATAGGCAACTTTAAGCGCTTGCCCATGAACGGAGCAAGCGGCGCATTGGCCCAAACACACAATTTCCACACCGGTCACGACTGCAATCCACACGCATTCGCATACGATTTACGAACAGAGTTTCACCACACCCACCAAATCCCACGAAGGCGCGGCCGTTGCGCTGCTCCGAGAGCAGCTGGTCACCCGCGCGAAGGCCGTTCCAGTCGCGCCGACTGATCAGCTCAAGCACCTGCGGACAGACGCATCGTCCAAACCAGACAAGGGTAAGTGACACTGCCCTTTCGTATTTCACGCAGACGCACACAAAGCACAAGCGCCGTAACAGACACCGTCCACGAGGGGAGTTTGAGAGAGTGCGCACGTCCACATCTGCCGTACTTCACGCAGACACACACATGCACAAGCGCCGTAACACACACGCGCGCACCCCGCCGCATTTCACCCAGACGCACACACGCACAAGCGCCGTAACACACACGCGCGCACCCTCACCCTGTCAACGGTGAGGTCCATGCGGTAGTTGAGGTCGCCAAACCAGAGGAGGTGGTCAAACTGCGTGAGGAGGTCCGCCGGGCGACGCGTGCACAGGATGGGCGTCAGCGCCCTGATGACGTCATGGTAGTTGGCCGCGCGGCGCGCGCAGTTTTCGCCGCCGCTCGCGAGGTGTGAGTTGATGAAGCAGAGGCGCGACTGGTCGAAGAAGAAGGAGACGGCCACCGCGCCCTTGTTGCCTGCGTGCGTGTGCATGCGGGGATGAGAACACGCTCTGAAGATGCATGCATGCAAGGTCACGAACGTGCATGCACGCACACACACACACAACACACAAATTCAATGCAGGCCCTCTCCTTAACTCTCTCGGACACTGCGATGACCCAAATGCAGACGACTCACCGAGGGCGTTCGCGATGCCCGTCGCCACCGTCGCCTGCTGCAGGCCCCACACGCGGTGCGAGAGTTCCGGCCGCACGAGGACTGCAATGCGGATTTGCCACAGGGACTCGCACGTGACAAGGTCGTAGTTGCCGATGTGGCGGCGCACGTTCGCGAGCCAGTCCTTCTCCCACGCGCTCATGCTGCCGTAGCTCTCCTGCGCAGTTATCGCGCACATACAAGAGGAGCGATGAACACAGCGAAGTATGGAGTCGAACCCAATGGGCTTCAGCAAGGAAACACAGACGCGTGCGATGGATCAAACGAGAGCACACATACAACTACAGTACCAACATATTACTTGCGTACGCACACGCCCAACAAGCGCGCGCACGCGCGCACACACACACACACACACACACACACACACACACACACACACACACACACACACACACACACACACACACCCTCTCTCTCTCTCTCTTTCTCTCTCACACAACCACACACACACACTCACTCACAACTACACGTCACGAAATGCGAAAACCATGGATACCTGGGTGCCAACGACGTAAATGTCATAGTCCTTGTGTCCGGACGGCGCCTGGTCTGTCTTGACGTTCAGCCACGACGACAGGTCTGCGGGGGCCTCGGCATTGCCTACAGCACCGAGGAGTCATCAGCGCATACACAGATGCACGCACAATTCCGCACGCACACAACACGCTCACATACATACGGCATGCTGCAACACCGCACGCCCACACAATATCGCAGCGAACACGCACGTTGAAATAAAAAAATAGAAAAAAAAGAACGCACCCATGTTCCACGATCCAATGAGGACGGAGAGGGGATACTGCGGCGTCGGCAGGGACCCTTGGTTGAGCATCTTGGTCCGCTCGATCAGCACGCAGAAGAGATCCCGCGCCTGCGCATCGCACGGAGATGTCATGCAACCGAAGGGAAGACTCCCAACCCACACAACCACCACAACGGCTCGCAAGCACGTTGCCGGTGTGCAGAAATCGTGCAAAGTGGCCGCACACACTTTCGCGACGATAGACGCTCTCCGACACCCTGTACAACACCTTTGTGACGACTTCAGGGGACAGACGCTCTATAAACGCGCCCTCGTACCTGTGCGTCGGCGAACTTGAACATCCGCGCCATGGGTTTATGGGCCAGAGTGATCGCAACGCTGCACTTTGGCTTGGACGGCTTGGTCACGGTGAGCATCTGCGTAACAGCGGCAGCGTCGTTATTGGAGAGGCGCATGCACGCGGGAGGGGTCGAGAGTCGGAGAACGAGGTACGTCTTTTCAAAACACCACCGCCTTATCTTTTGTCCGCCAGTGGTAACAACACGAACCTGAGAGTGATGGTACGTCCGAAAGCAAGGCTTCGGACTGGAAAAGGCGCCCTTTTTCTTCACGACTGTCACAGTTCCTGCGAAGCAACATGCAAGGTCACACCGAGCACCGCACCACCACGCAGGCACGCCCACACACACCCACACACCCCCACACACCCACACACACCCACACACACCAACACACTAAAAGCACGACATCTTTTTTCGATGAACCGCCCACACACCGTGCACGACGTCGACATCCAGTCGCACAGGCGCCCTCTCGTTCGTCATGCGCACGCGCACAGCGTCGAATTTGTGCAGCGACGTAACAGACGGCGCGTGCACGCCCTCAACCGGCGCCGCGTGCGCGCACGGACGTTCGCAATACGCCGTAACGGCGGCCGTCTGGACGCGGGAAATGAGTTCGCGCGCGTTTTGCAACATGTCACCAAGCTCCGCCAGCCCTTCCTCCGGGGACGTGTTTGCCGACGGCAGTCGCGCGGGCGCAGCAGACACGAGAAGCTGTGCGGCCAACTGCGAGCGGCTGAGAGATTGCGAGAAGAGCTCGGCGTCCTGCGCCGCGTCGTCCGCAGCGCTCGCCATCAGCATGCGCAGAACGGCCATTCGGCGCGTGTACTTCACGAGCGCCGTCTCCAACTCCTTCGACGCCTGCGTGCGGTGATATATGTAGGCGAGTTATGTTGTGGTACTGCATGGGCACACACAGAGACAACGCCATCACAATTATGTGGGCGAGTTATGTTGTGACTCTGCTGCTGCACACGCACGGGCTCAACGCCATAACAGTTATAGCCAGGCAAATGTTGCACGCACAAGTCACGACACACACTTAACGCACACACACCTCCAGCATGAGCGTCTGCAGGTCCACGGCGGAGCCGCCGCTCCGCACGGCCGCCGAGTCCTCGCACAGGCTCGCGTCCACGTACTTTCGCAGGTCGTCGAGAAACGGCCGGTCGCACGTCATGTCCGTGCCCTCCAGACGCGCACGGTATGTCAGTGCGACGGGGCATATCGCGTCGCTAAGGGCGCGCTTCTTGACCGCCGTGTCCGGCACCAGAAGCCCCGAAATATCGCCCGCGCCAGCGCGCACGGCAAACGGGTCGCTCGTGGAACGTGGCTTCGTTTCGGGGATGTCCGCGGACATGGATACATCGATGGAGATGGACGGTGCAGCAGCCGGGGGGACGGTAGGTGCGTTGGGATCTGTGTGGGAGAGGGCGCGGTTGGTTACACGTATGTGGCGAATACGCAACGACGCACACCCACCCACCACACACACACACACACACACACACACACACACACACACACACACACACAAACGCACGCACGCACACACAGACGCACACGCACACGCACACGCATACAACCCATGATAGCATGCACAACATCCACGGAGTTCACAATAGCATGTGGACGGGTAATGTACTTGCCTACACAAGGCGCGACGAGCGTAATCTCATTCGCCGGATCGGGCTTCAGATAGTGCGCGACAAGGTCCTCAACATTCGCAAAGGTCGTTTTCGAGCCATCGGCCGTCTCCTGCGCGATCACCGCACAGTCGCCGCACAACACAACGCAAAGAAATCAGTCGCAGAGAGATGAGAGACTTCGGCAGCCCGTGGCTGCGGCACGTGTGCTCAAGTGAAAGTGCGCACGCACCAAGTACATTCGACTTGTCACGGCGTCCTCAAGGATGCGGTAGTGGTGCACCCGGTTGCTCTGCCTGCGCGTGGACGCCACAAATAAAACAAAACGAACGTACGTCAGGCCTTTGAAGCCAAAGTGAGCACTGTGCGAGAGTGCAGTCACTACGCCATCGAGCCAACACGGCGCTCAAAGTGAAGTAGATGTCGCAATCGCCACATGTCACCACGGCACACTAATAAGTTATATCCGAAGTCGGCAGCAACTGCATCACGCTCCATGTCGTGCCCTCCACCCACATTAGCGAGAGCACTTTCGAGCCGGGCGCATTCTCGCTTCCACGCACGAGAAATGTCCCATTCGCGAACCCCTGCAGCAGCTTCTCCGCTTGCGGGCGATTTGTGCGCCGGTGGAGCCACGGCGGATCCCCCATGGCTGGCGAGAGTCGTAGTACGCCTCGAGAGTGTCCCTCTGGAACGTTCCGTGTGGTGTGGACTTTGAGAGTTCGAAGCAGGCGTCGCCAACAGTTACAGCTCGTCCCGCACTCGACGCGTGGGACGAGAAAGTACGACGAAAGCGGGTCGGTAAGAAGTGCGACGCAAACACACGGCGCGTGCCCGATGTCACGGACAGCCACCACCGACGTGTAAACAGAGGGGTCGCCGAGATCTCGCCGAGATGGGTGGGAGTAACCGTAGCTTCCGCTTCAACTGGCACTGAAACACTCTCCTGAGTACCCCTGTGAAACAGTCCATAACATCGTTTTCTTTCCCGTTTTCTTTTTTTGCGGATAAGCGCAAACACGCTGTGCACACACACGGCGAGTCCAGCGAGGGTGCCATGGGGGACAATCCCCATTACGAGGGAGCGTGTCTCCCGTGGCGCGTCGTGTGGTCGGGGAGAGGCACGAAGATCCAAGCGGTGACGGCGCCCGGGGCCGACGGGTCAGCGACGCCGTTCTTTCGCCTATCGCCGGTCTTTGAGCTATTCAACGTGGATGGAGACCGTGCCGTTCTGTTGGCGTGGCTTCAGCTGGGCGAACCTTCTGAGCTGTACGTTGTGTCGGGGGAGGTCGGGGCGCCGCAGTCAGGCCAACACGCGGCGAGGACCCTCTCTTCCTATGCCGTTGACCCTGCGGAAAGCAAGAGGCTGAACGGGAAATAGTTCGAGCGGAACGCGTGTGTCCCTGTGCTCACGCGGCGGCAATTCGTGGAGATTGTGTTTTCGCGCGAGGGCGACGAAGAAGGTGCGCCTGTAAACAACAACTCACCGCGTGCGTTGACGTTCCTCCGCGCGGCGATGGGAGCGCCCGGTGCCTGGCTGCGACAGCCCGCCGGCGGCTGCAATGCGACTGACGGTCGGCCTATGCCACAGCCGCTCGTGGACGTGGGACTCACGACCTTGTTGCTAAATTGAGGTGTTTAGGGGGGCGAATCTTCACGGACCCGACGTGCGTCGTAATCGCTGCACGAGGGGAGAGTGCAGAGGGCGTGGACGCCGACGACGCGGCGAGCGATGTCGCCGACGAAAGTCGCGCAGCAAAGCGGCCGCGGCTGCAGATGAGCAGCGCAGATTCGCTGCGGGCATTCGCAAAAAATGACCGTGAGCGATTCCAACCGAACACGCGCAACGTTTGGGGCGGGGGATGGTCGCGAGCGCCTCGCGCTGACTATTGAAGGCCTCTTGGAAATGTGCATGAACAGGCGCGGCAGTCTTCACCGACAGCTAGCGACGAGACGGCGCGACGTGCTAGACGCGATGGCTGCGAGGGCGGTGCGTGCGCTCGAGATGCCACTTGGCTATGCGGGCGGACCGGCGCCCGGAAACAACGTGGACAACAATGGTGAGTGTCAGTCCATAGCTATACGTTGCAAATTTTACCATCGCGTTGTCGTCAATTCGATTAACTCTGGACCCTCGTGTCGCCTCTAGCGCAGACCCGTCGATGCCGCCGTGGCTGGCCGTCGAGCGGCTTGTGGGCGACGTGCTTACTGACGAGGGGGGCTTCCCGGGGAAAGGCGCCGCCATAAAAGTCATAACGACGGCGCATCAATCCCTACACGAGAAGATGGTGGGTTTTGTGTCGCGCGCCCACCGCACGCACATGCACACACACAGGCACGCGCACACACACACACACACACATACACACACACACACACACACACACACACACACACACACACACACACACACACACACACACACACACACACACACACACACACACACACAC
>CALSCQ010003319.1:10000-11378 GCA_943704525.1 Pigoraptor vietnamica | reverse complement strand
GTGCGTATATTCTCTTGCACTGAAGCCCTCCGAATATCCATGCCTTACCACAGTGTCAGACTCGCAGTTCATGCCCCATGCAATAGTCCCGTTCAGTCAGTTTTGCGTCGTTTCGTCTCACGAAACGGCAGCAACCCGCACACAACCGACCATCACGACTTCGAGTCGGTCTCGAGTGGTTATTTGAAGGTGACTGGAATTTGACAAAAATTTGGTGGTTGTCAAATTATTTGACATGTTACCTCGATCAAACACTGGATACTTTTGAGTGGCGCACCCCCTCTTAGAGCCCTTGTTTTTATCGCAGTCTCCGGCTGGGCAATGACCATCAACTACTCAAGTCTCTTTCTTCACACACTCATTTACCGCGCTCCTTCGGTAGATTTCTCCGTTGTATCACATTTCGTTTGTTACGATAAAGCAACAGGCTGAAGGCACAACCATGTCGCGCCGATCCACTCGAAGCAGTGTCCAGTCGCAGATGGCGCCTCCCTTGGGCCCCTTTGGAGAGCTTTTGCGCGAGATGGACGCTGCGCGCACCGTCAACAACATGCCTACAAAGCGAAGTGAGTGTGATGATGTTGTGACGCGAGAATCCACTTTACCAAGCACGCCCTTCGATGTCCCGGCCGTGCTGCGACGACCAATAGAGGACGAGCCGTCCGCCAGCGAGAAGGCATCCAAGCGGAGTGAGTACTGTTCTAGGCACGGAATGTCAGCGCAGCGGCATCCACTTGGCAGTTCTCTTTCCCCACGTGTCCTAATGCAAGGAGCAGGGCGCACAACTAGGGATCGCCTTCACGACACGGTCGGCTCCGGCGTTGACAGCGGTATGAATGCATGTGTTCAATGCCGGCACGCGCGCCTGACTTTGCACTTGGAGCATTTGCATCCCACGAATGTATGACACTGGTGGATTGAGGCGGTTAGGCTTTCGTGGAAATGCCAGTGGCAGTACGCCTACGTCGGCCCAGCGTACGAAGGGGATCGAGGAGGTGGCGCAGGATTACCGATGTGCTATCAGTCTTTACCTTTTCCAGGCCCCTTGCATTCGTATTTCACTCAAAAAGCATGTGATTCCGGCTCAAGCTGCATTTTTTGCCCACAGACGGAGCCTGGGACGTCAAGCAAGACAGGACCGACCGGTGGCTTGGGCGACTACACGACTATTGGCAATGCTTCGTCGAACGCTGGTTCGTAGAGTCTGCAGTCATGCATGTGTTGTTCGTTTGGGTGTTTTTTTTTTTCAGCCGTCCGTCATGTGCCTCGGTTGATACAAAATGCGTCGCAGTGGCCAGCGAGTTCCCCCCCGTTGAGCCAGATATGGTGCCGCAGTTACGTAGAGGCAACCGCATGACCGAGCAAACAGCCTGGAGAA
>CALSCQ010003319.1:0-5000 GCA_943704525.1 Pigoraptor vietnamica | reverse complement strand
AGTCGCCATGGTCCGCGCGAGCGTGAGGCGCACGGCCCCCGCGCGGAAAGCGGCGCCACTCCTCTGAAGCATTTTCTCGCAATGTGTTTGTGTGTGTCGAGGTTCTTAATGAGCAGAAGAGTAAATGTCTTCAAACCGTGCTGGCCCTCTCTTCGCCGATGCGGAGGAGAGAGAGCATGAGAGGGACTGAGAGGGAGACTGAGAGGGAGAGGACGGCACATGCAAGTGACAGCAAAGCCAGCCAATCAGCGCGCACAGTGATCTAATTGGGGTGCGTAATAATGCAAAATTCAATACAATTTCCATACAAACGGCCGCTTTTAATTAATGCGACCGCTCCACTCGCAGTGCCCCAATCATTGCGCTGCCTTCAATGACGCACTGGTGATGTCATGTCCGCCACAAACGGGCTTGGTTTTGTTTTCAAGTTGTACAATTGTATTTCGTGTGAATTTGTACAAATCAAAGTCGCAAGGCACACGCCCGCACCTCCGCGCGTTCACAAAGGGTGCACACGCAGTGCTTCACGACATCGACTGTGCAGTGGAAACCGTCCGACTCTGCTCAGGGCTCGAGGACGAGCGAGAGGCCGAGCTTGTGCGAGTCCGTGTTGAGGTTCTTGCCGTCGATGAGGGCAGAGAGCGTCACCTTCACACCCTTCCGGAGCACCTGCGTGTAGCTGAGGCCGAGCTGGGCCTTGTTGTCCACCTTGGCCTGCAAGACAGAAACGACTCGATTAGCAATACTGCCGAGGGGATAAACTGTAATGCGACGCAGTACAAACTAGAGTGGGATAGGCAAAAGGGAAAGGCACAAGTCCCACCTTGACGAACGTGTCCTTGTCGAGGACGTAGTGGCCGCCAATGGCGAACGTCGTCTCGGACGTGCCGCGAGCCCAGGCAAACTGGGCACCAGCGAGGACGCTGGGCGACGCACGGTGGAAGATCGAGCCGCTCACCTTGCCAGAGTCACTGCGACCAGCATTCAAGCCATTAGCAATCGACCATCCGAATGCCACGGCAGCGAGCGCAAACACATAGCACGCAAACAGGGCGTGATAGTCCGGGCACAATCATCAAACGTGCAGGATAACAACAGGCGCGGGAAAGAAGACGCACATGTTGGAGTGGAGCGTGAAGTCGGGGCCCTTGTAGCCGAGCGCGAACGTGCTCTTGGCAACGGCGCCAGAGTCGACGTTGTACGACGCCTCGTAACCGGCGAGGATGCCCTCAAAGCTGCGTGTTCGAGATGATTAAAGAACAGCGAAACAAAACGTGTGCTGCACATACAAATTCGAGCACCAAAATAGAGCATGTGCGAACACCGAACGCTCGAGACTCCCTAACATATCACACACAATGGCGAACGCAACAACAATTAAAGGCAGACACCCGCACACGTGCCTGCCAACGCATCGAGACCAAACCCACCTGACGACGGCGTTGCCGCTAATGACGGGGCCGTTGAACACGTCAAAGTCGGCCGTCGTGTGGAAGTGCTCCTGCTTGTAGCCGGCGCTCACCTTGGCAGCCTTCTCGCTGTGCAAGAGAATGCGAAAGCCGCCGTTAGCTACTACTTCTTCAGCAGCAAATAGAACAAAACATAAGCACACGCTGCGTCCGTCGCAAAGACACCCACCCCGTGTTGGGGGCAAAGCTCGTCTCAAGGTTGAGGCGGAGGCCCTTGGCAATCGAGTCCTCGACGGTGACCTCCGTGTTGAGCACGTTCTTCGTGTTCCAGCGCTCCGTGAACGTAATGCCTGAAGGGAATAAACTATTGCTCAGTCTCCCGAGAAGAAAACACCATACAATCAAAGCAACACACAAAAGGAACACACATGACATCGAAACGGAGCCCTCACCATGAGCGCCATACTTGTACCAGCTTTAACAAACAAAAGGAACACATGACATCGAAACCGGAGCCTCACCGTGGGCGCCATACTTGTACTTGGTCTCGAGGTTGCCGAAGATGGCGCCAGACTTGTTGTTCTTGGTGCCGCCCGTGACGAACTCCTGCGCACACAAGCCCACATCGGACATGCGTCAGCATCCAACGGCTTAAACGAACACTGTATCCCTAGTCGCCCCCCCCTAATGCACGACGCGTGTAACACAAATACCCACGACGCCGTTGGCCGTCGTCGACTTGAGCTCGAGCTTGATGTCGCCGAAGTGGTAGTCCTTCGAAAAGAGATCCTTCGCCTCCTTCCCGAGGTCGGCAAACTTGGCGGGAGCGGCCATCTACAAGCACACGCACGCGCACAAATACGCACAAGGTAAGAGCAGGAACAGCGCCACGGTGGCTCAAGATGACACAATGACCCTCGCAGTTGCGCACATGACGTAAGCAGCCTTGCAGCCGCCATCTAGCACGCACATAGCGACTCACTTTGTCTGAGAGGTTTACGGTGTGTAACGCTCACGAAACGCAAGGAGAGAGAGAGTCGTTGCTTTGGTTGGAATGTTCCTATCTGCCGACATCTACTTTGGATGTGCAAAGCTGCGCACATGCGTGAAAGCAAACGGGCACATCGCACTCACACACAGTCACTCGCACGTCGCAGCCACTGAGCAGCACGAGTGACCACACGTGCACGCACACCACGCGGCCGTCGACGCACTCTCGCCCAGGCAGAGTTCGATCGAGAGAGAGCAAGAGAGAGAGAGAGTGAGAAGGGTGTGTGTGCGTGTGTGCATGGGAGTGAGAGGGACGTCACACGCACTTGGGCAAAAAGTAACGTAAACATGCGTAATAATTTTCCTTGAGTATTGGATTTGTATGATATTGCGCTTGCGAAATTAGCGACACTGAGTGGCTGACGCAACAGAGGCAGCCGCTGAGGCACACAGGTCACCCAAGCGCCCGTTATTACAGTGCAGTAATAATTTAATCGTTGTATGAAGAATGTACCGAATTCCATCACACAAATATTTAGAATAATGTTATTATTATCAGGCAGTTTTTGCCGCCTACGTTACGTTCAGTCCCCCAAACCCCAATCTAAGAAGGGCATGATCACGTGATTGCGTAACAGACGTAACGAATTGTAACGACGTTACGTCGACAAGATCTCGGCCACTGCGTCCGCGTCTGCGTCGTCGCCGTCGTTCGCAGTGACGTGTCCAGCGCGCTCAACAGCGCCAATTTCAGCCGCATGCTCTGGGTCCATCCAGCTGCCCGTGCCTTCCTTGACGAAGGACTCGAGCTCGGACACAATCACGGCGAAGGATGGGCGCTCAAAGGGAATGGCCGTCCAACACCGCTTCATGAGATCCGTGTACGGGCGGCAGCCAAGGGGTATGGGCTCAGGGCGCCTGCAACGGTATCAACGTCAGCATTGGAGACACCGTACGGCAATGGATGATCACAGGGGTCGAACACCTCGACCTTTCAGTGTGCGGGGAGGCTCATAGAATGGCACTGATGGATAAGCTAAACCCACGTTCCGCCCACGACGGCCTGCACCAAGAACTCCTCGTCGTTCTCCTGTTGATGGTCCTTGTACGGCAACGTACGCATCAATATCTCGTGCATGACGATGCCTGTTGGAAGGAGAAGCCCGGCAGACTTGGTGAGCAACACGGCGCGCTCAGCAAACGTCAGCGCGACAACGGCCAATCAAATAATTTAGACAGGCAAAAGCGAACACGCACCAAACGAGTACACGTCAGACTTCTCCGTCGCCTTCACATCGCTCATCTCGTCCAGTAGTTCCGGCGCCATCCACAGGAGCGTGCCGCAGATGATGCTCTTTTTGGACGTGACGCTCTTGATGATCGCCAGCCCAAAGTCAGACACTGCGCATGTGCACACGCGAGCCATTAGCACTGGAGTCATGAGGCCCCACGGGCGTGCGCGCAAGTACACCACCTTTGAGACGCATGCGGTCGTCGATAAGAAGGTTGGGAGATTTCTGCACAGGGGGAGGTTGGCGGTCAGCGTACAACCCAAAGCACGAGACATGGCTCGAGCAGGTATTGACTCACAAGGTCAAGGTGGAGGAGGGACGACGAGTGCAAGTACGCCATGCCGCGCGCCGCGTCGAGCGCAAACCCCATGCGAAGCTTCCAGTCGAAAAAGACGTCGCCACGAAAGAAGAGATCCATGAGAGAACCTGCAACACGTGCGACACACACGATTGTGAGCAGAGCAGGGCACGCGCGTCGTGCGTTGGGTTGACCTCGCCGTGCCACATGGACACATGCGGCACACGGATGCCTCGCAGCCAACGCTGCAAACCGCCACGGCCCCCTCCCACTTCTCCCAGGCACACAGGGTCGAATTCGTCGCCGCGCTTGCAATGCCTTTTTCGAAATCACAGCACCCACCATTATGCATGAACTCTGTAACAACGAACACGTCCGGCGGTTTGACGCAAGCACCCTGAAAAGGTTTGCGACGCATTACACCACGCGTCGAACTCGATATAAAAAACGACCAAGCCAAAGAGATATATACAAGTGCGACAGAGAAAGGCGGAACCTTCCAATAAACAGCTTTCTTAACGTGCCGAAACGTCCTTCGGCACAAGCGATGGCAGCTCCCATCTCGCACGTTTGACATGAGGCGTGTGCGTGGCATGTGTGTGTGCATTGAGCTGTGAAGGAGGGAAAGGAGGCAGATGCCGCGTATGCCAGCCGTAGACTGATCAAAAGTGTATGAAATTTTGCACACACTAAATCCTGTACAGAACGGGCTTTGGCAAGGCGCTGAACCAACGGCACCGGGTACAATAAGGAATCTATGAAATTTTGCGTATACAAAAGGGATTAAAGGATTAAGGGGCCGTACCATAAATAAGACGATGTTGGGATGTCTCAGCGCGCACATCGTCTCGATCTCCCCAATGAGGTCTTTTTCGGCCTGGCAAAATAGGGAGAGAGGTGAGAAGACTACAGTTCGCCGTGTCCCGGTGAAAGATGGAACTAAATCCGATTTCTCCCTCGGACCCCTCCCGGACCCCTCCCAGACCCCTCCCAGACCCCTTCCTCCCCCCC